>WYDF02251559.1:0-20650 GCA_009867245.2 Adranes taylori
ATCGCTTGCGAATCCTCGTAGAGGTTTTTGACGAGATTGATCTAGTGACGCGGAACTCCAAGTTCTTCGAGGGTTGTACATAACTTAGGCCATCGAACATTGTCGAAAGCCTTTTCATAATCCACGAAGCACAGATACATCGGTATCCAGTATTCTCTGGCTTTTTCTATTAGCTGTCTGGCATTGAGAATTTGTTCACGTGCACCACGTCCTTTAACGAACCCTGCTTGTTCTAGGGCTATTTGATGTGCAAGAAAGTTACCTAGCCTTGCTTGAATAATGTATAGCATTATCTTGCTGGCATGTGATATTAACGCAATCAAGCGATAATTATCGCAAACGGTTACTGGTCCTTTCACCCTACCCTTGTATTAAATGTTGCACAAGAAAACTACAAAACAGTGTAAAATAAGTTCCTCAGAATACTAACAAAATTGCAACAAAAATTAAAGGAAACAAGGATTTGAGGACGACAGAGAAAATTTGATTCCGGGTAGTAAACTGTACATTAAATGTGCTAGAAAATATCATACACCCACTTAAATAAATTTAATAAGAAAATTGCTTTAATTTTATCCGTTATCATATTCTTTTTGATATAATAGAAAAATAATATCTATAATTTTTTTGTCAACCTGTCTCACCAAAATCTGTTTTTAAGGGATTCTAAAAATCTACAAGTACATAGATTTCTTTAAATCAGTTTAAAATCAGTTAACAACTGAACAGTACTGTATTTACATACACTACACACAATAGTATAAAACTTGCGGAAGGTGTAGGCAGCCTACTCATTATTTCAACGAGTATCAAACCAAGTACACCAGGTCAGAAACTGGTCGGTTACGAGACAAATCACATACAGATAGGGTACCGCGAACACACGCATTCTGATTCGCGACTTTCTTTTACGTTCATTCGATGCATAATTTATCAGCATTATAGATACACGAGACTTGCCTGTCTGTTTACCAACATTTACTTTACGTATATTGTGGCGGTTGATTAAGAAATAAATTATTTAATCTGTTGAGTGCTAGAGAAAATTGTGCATTAAGTTTAATAATAAAAATTAGATTTGAAATTATGTGTAGAACTATGCTTTTCTTTTTAATCGTGCTGGGTGTCGTGGGCTTGCTAACAGGATTTCCTCAAAATAATGAAGGTAACACCAATAATTTTATTTGATTTAATACTTTCATAAGGTTAACTAAGTAAAAAGAATGTAATATTGTAGTAAAAGAATGAAGATATCTAGTAAAAAAAAATGTTACATAACAAAAAACACAAATTATGTAGTAACACCAATGGCGGAATAATATTAAATATAACCCGGGACCAAATTTTATTTGGACGCTTTTATTAAAAATTTTATTTAAATTTGTCTACTAGTTAAATTATGTACATTTGAAATTAATAATTTAACATGAAATATCCCCGCATATTCTAGTAGATTTTAAACACAATAGGAACCGAGGGGTCTCAATTATCCCATATTTTAAACAAATATTTACAATCTTCCTCAAAAAGTGTTTTTTTTTTACAAAAATCAAAGGTGTGGGTATTTAAAATGTGCATAATTTAAAATGCTGCCTGATTTCTAAAGCTTTGATTCAAAGAATCACAAAAAAAATTATGTTTTTATAATATAACGAGGATGGTTTAAGGCTTTCCAATATTTTTAAACCATCCAAAAGTGTATCTTTTGGAAACTGTGCAATATATGCATCCGTTGCGGTTATCACCTCCTCATTTCCACCGAATCTTTTTCTATCGAGCCACTTTTCCCAAGTTTGGGAACAAGAAACAATCTGAAGGAGCCACATCTAGCAAATATGGAGGATCGGGCAGCAATTCGTAACCAAATTCGATGAATTTAGCGGTTGCAATGGGGGACGAATGAGAGAGCATTTTATCTACATAGAGTAGAATTTTCTTTTTAAACAAAAGCGCTCGTTTTTTTCTTCAGTCCTGCATGGAAACGGGTCAGGAAATTAGCATAATATTGACCAGTTATTATGCTTGTTTTCTTTATATAGTCAATACAGATTTCACAATAGGAATCTCAAAATATCGTTGCCATGACTTTATTGGCTGAAAAATCTGACAAACATTGAAAATTGAAACATGAGTATGCATTTGCCTTATAGTTAGCTAACGCTTCACCTATCATTCTATAAAATGGTATGTACTTTATGCTTCATTTCTTGACTAGTAACAGTTTTGAAGGCCCATGATATTTAGCATAATCCGTGGTGTTATGACCACTTCTAAAAGCAGGAAACCACTTGTAAATCATTCGTGCGAACTGACAGATTCGCACGAAATTTTGACAAGTCAGCTTCATTATAGTAGATTCAGATATTTTCAGATTTGTATTGATCCAAACACAATAGTCATTAAAAGTGTAAAAATGCTTAAATTGCGCAATATAAGTTAAAAATTGCAACTCTGATGGTTTGAATGGTAGAAATTTTACCATTAATCTCCGAAACGTATAAAATTATGTTTTTATATAGGAATACAAATAATTATTTATTTACTTAAGTATTTGCAGATGCTGTATGAAAACAAAATATGTTAGATAGAGTAAATTATGATATTAATATATCTTATTATTTGTACCCCAAAAAAATGTTTAGCCCGTCCGGAACTTGAACCCTGATCCCTCGATTGCTAGTCGATTTCTCGTCCAATTGAGCTAACGGGCACTTATTCGAAGACACAAATAATTTTTAATATGTACTTGTTTTCTTATATATCAGGATTTGCCTTGACCAACTGTCATCGGGTACCCCGGCCGGGATTCGAACCCGGACAAGTTTAAACAAAATAACTCAAATTTAAAACGTAATGAACTGTTAATTTTTGACAAGCTAATAACTTTAGAAATAGCATCGGCCGATTCATTTTTAACTAAAGAAATATTAGTTGAAGCGGGACAAGTTTGAACCATTATACGAGGCTGAAAACTAATGCCCACATGCTAGAACACGTACAAAAATAAATAGCATGATCGGGCAAAAAGTATATTAAAATACAAGTCTTAAGCTTCAAAATAATGTATTTACAACATAATCACCGTTAAGTCTAACACACTTCCACACTTCTTCCAACGTCTAACAAGTATTTTCATGCAGTCACTGAAAAAATTTTCAGACTTTTCTCGAATCCAGGACTTGACCTTCACCTCATCGTCTGAGACGTAATGATTACCCTTCATGTGTCTGTTAAGTACAGGGAGAATATAAAAATCGCAAGGCACAAGATTGGGGAAGTAAGGAGGGTGTGGAATCAGTTCAAACTTCAGGTTTCGCAGAGCCTCTGCAGTTGCGCGCGAGATGTGTGTACGAGCGTTGTCATGTTGCAAAATTATTGGCTCCAGGTTGCCTTCAACACGATAAACTCCACATCGAAGATGTTTTAGAGTCTATATGTACTGAAAAGAATTAACCGTTGCCCCTCGTTCTAAAAACTCGGTCACATAAACTCGGTGTGCATCCCAAAACAGAGTCAAAAGAATTTTTTGCGGATGCTTGTGTTTAGAACTTTTTCGCCCGAGGAGAAGAGGAATATCGATATTCAGCGCTCTGCCTTTTCTCTTAAGGGTGTAATGATGGACCCATGACTCGTCCGTCGTCACAATATTCAAAAAAAGTCGTGATCTTCGTCACAGACGCTGTTTGTTCTCGTCTGTGAGACGGCGTGGTATCCATCGTGCACAGATTTTACGGTATCCCAGTTGTTCAATAATGAAGCCGACACGTTCTTTAGATATTCTAACCTGGTTTGCGGTAAATAGAGCCTCCTGGATGTTTTTATTAAATTCTTTTCCGCTTTACTGGCGGTCACATATTCAATTGAATATTTGATGTGTCGTGGTTAAACCTCCACGCTGGCATTATTTAATAGGGTAAAATGTGAAATTCATATTTCTTATTACTCGTGTCTCGAAAAAATGTTTACCCCGTCCTGGGCTCGAACCCGGACCAGCGTGGAGGTTTAACCACGAGACATCAAATATTCAATTAAATATGCGACCGTCAGCAAAGCGGAAAAGAAATTAATAAAAACATCGAGGAGACACCATCTACCCGTTAACGAATGAATCTATCGGCGAGAGCAAACATGTGGTCAAAACAAATCCTGATATATAAGTTGCCTATCTTAATAGATATGGAAAACAAATACATATTTTGAAAATTATTTGTATTTTCGAATAAGTTCCTGTTGGCCCAATTGGAAAACCAATCGACTGGCAATCGCGCAGTCCGGGTTCGATTCCCGGACGGGATAAACATTTTTTCGAGGCACAAGTAATAAGAAATATTAATTTCATACTTTACTCTATCAAATAATGCCAGTGTGGAGGTTTAACCACGACACATCAAATATTCACAATATGTTAGGTATATTTTCAGTGTACATTTAGATGCGCAAATGTTTTACTTTTTTTTCCCGAATAAAAGTATACCTTTTATTTTCACCCTTGAAAAACTATCCTAAAAATAAAAAGTATTTGTACAGCTATACAAAGTTATATTCAAACAAACGGATTTCAGATTGTTTAAAATAAGACGCGGTGGCTGCATTGTGTAGAACGTTGGTTTAGCAGATCAACGTAGTCATACAGTATGCCTGTAGGGGGTATTGAAAACGACTTCATCAATGTCAGAAATGCGTATACCCTGGGCCCGACTTTTTAAGCAATTTTGAAATCTCAAAACATCGAATGCAGTTTCATAATAATTAACATACTTAATTTTACTATTAATATTTCTTATCATTAACGATGACTTAGTACTTTGCAATGATGTTCAGCTTTGATGCAATACTGAATATTCTGTACAAAGCTATCAAATGGAGATACCTCGGAAATAAGGTAAATTTTATTTTGCGTGATAGTCAAAAATATCATCAGGAATTAATGGAATTTGCGGAATTAATGGAACTAATGGAATGAATATCATCAGGAAAAAATATCATCAGGCATTTGATTATTTAGCCCTAGATATTTTTAATTTCCTAAATTAAATTCATCAAACGTGGATTTTACAATGATAAGGTGCATACACAAAGTACTACATTTTTACATGTACTAAAAAATCGATTATTATAAAAAGCAAAAGTCACAAATCGTTGCTCAAACCAAATTTTCATAATGTAATTTGAAATACAGTAAAACCTCCCTAACTTGACACCCGGTAACTCGACAGTCCGCATAACTCGACACATGGCGCGCGTGTAATTCGGCGGCAGGTCTTGTATATACGATTGTATAGCTCTTTATACGTATGTACAGTTCATATGTGGCGTAAAGCTAAAAAGGATTGATTTTGTAGAGGATAATGGCTGACTCGATCAATGTTTAGCGTGGATGGTGAAAGTGATCAGTTGTGTTTTGAAGTTTCTACAAGTTGTGTTGAAGTGATTAATTAATTACGTAATTTATACGAGTAGATTAGAAAAATGTTGTCAGAGAAAAAAAGGTGTTTGTTTCAATGGAACTGAAATTAGATGCATTGAAAAGAGTAGACAAAGGTGAAAAAGTGAATAAATTAGCGTTAGAATTAAATGTTGGGTGGTCTACAGTCCTAGGTAGGAGGAACAAAAAATCAGAGATTGAATCGTAGTGTTTAAAAAGGATGTGTACAGAATCCATTAAGGAGAGATAAACCAGGATACGTGAGGTATTCGTAAAAGTAAGCGAAGCTTTGTATCAGTAGTTTAGGGCGCAAAGAGACTAAGGCAAACATATGTCGGGGCATATCCTAAAAGAAAAAGCGCTGAAATGTTATGAGGAATTAAAAGGAAACAGAGTCCGGATTCAATACAACTAACGACTGGTTAGACAGATGAAAATAGCGGTATGGTGTCAAACAACTTAGTATCTGCGGCGAAAAATTATTTGCTGACCCCAACAGGCTAACTGACTTTTAAATTAAATTTCATGCATTTATTGACAAAGATGGGCTTACTGGCGAACAAATTTTCAACTGTGATGACACAGGGCTAGATTTTCGTATGCTTCCAACTAAAAGTTTGGCTTCAAAAAGTGCAAAATCCGCCCCAGGTTACAAAAAAGAAGTAAAGAGCGGGTCACTATTCTCGCGTGTAGCAATGTAATAGGAGTACGCAAGATTAAATTAGGCTTGATTGGGAGAACAAAAAACCAAGAGCTTTCAAACACGTGAAGTACACAAGCGATGGCTTTGATTTGTCTGCGTCGTGTAGAAATCAGCCTAATGCGTGGATGAATGAATCAGTTTTCAAAGAATGTTTTTCCTACAATTCGTACCTCAGATTGAGGAATTTTTAAGGCCGAAAAATCTTCCTAGAAAAGCATTTCTCATCCAGATGCTCAGTATTTACAGGACAAAGATATAAAGGCAATGTTTCTTCCACCGAATGTAACGTTTTTAATTCAGCCCATTGATCAGGGCGTTTTGGCAGCTTTAAACAAAAGATACAGACGCAAGCTCCTTTCATCTTTAGTATTATCCTTGGATGAAGATGATTTGGTCAGTAAGCTAAAAAGAATTGATTTTGTAGAGGATAATGGCTGGCTCGGTCAATGTTGGAATGTACTACAGCGAATAATTCTCGTTCGCTCGTGGAGGAATCTTTTAGATCATTTGGACAATAACTTTTCTGAAGAAGAAGAAGTACGTGAAACCTCAAATTTGGTTGCTGTAATGAGGAAAATTCCAGGTTGTGTAGAAACTATAGATGATGATGTCAGAGATTGGACGGATCATAATGGGGCCAGTTAAGCACTATAAGAAGATGAAATTGTTGCTGCTGTGAAAGGAACGGAGGAGAAAGAAGTTGACTCAGAAGATGACATAGAGATCAGTCAACAAGAAGAAAGAATGAGCCACACTGAAGGAGTATTGCGTTATTTGGAACAACAAGGATCATCTGCAATGGACATTTTATTCTTCCGGCGACTTCGTGACGAAGCATCGTCTTCGTGCATAGACGAAGCATAGACTTCGTGACGAAAAACAATCTTCAATTTAGTTTGCAGGAAAAAACAGTTTTTTCAGCAAATTTAATTTTATTTATATTGTTTATACCTATATACTGTACATACAATAATTACATGTACAGGTATGTATGTAATAAATTTATAACTTAGTCTAATGTGTGTCGATTTACTAAAACCCATCCGAAATTCCCATCTTCTGGAAAACTCGACAACCCCCAAACTCGACACACTTAGGGTCACAATGTGTCGAGTTAGTAAGGTTTTACTGAATCTATGTTTGAATATTTCTAAAATTAAATGGTTTAATTAAACGCGAAATTGTTATAATCGTATTCATTAATAGCGATGTGCTAATTGCTGATCTTTAATCGTGATATTTAACTGATGTTTAATCATTTAATTGTGTCTTCATATTTAATAATATTTAATGATTGTTTAAGTTTAATATAAGATTAGTGATTGACTATTTTTATGACATTTAAATTTATAATGGTTTAAATTAATTGGTATATAAGCCATGTGCTCAGTAGTTAAAATTTCTTTCAAAGATAATTTGCACGCAATGCGAATTTTGTACAAATTGATTATTTCTATTGATTGTACCTCGTACATTAGTATATAAGAGATAACAATTAGGATTGTTTATGTTTCGCTTTTGATTCATTAAGTAATAGCAAGCAATTAATTCAAATAATAGCAGCATGTTATTATTTTTATTGTGTGATTTTTATATACTATTTTAGCACGGATGGTTTTCCATATTTCTTATTAAATAATGGAATATAAATTTTTAAGTAAATAATACAAGACTAAAACCATGTCTCGTAGTTTTAACTAAACAAAATAATCAAATATTGTGCTTTTGTAAACGATTTTTAATACAAAATAACAATTATTGTATAGATAGAGTGGACCCTCGCTATAACGGACCAGTGTGGGCGAGGGGGTGTACGATATAACCGAATGTCCGTTATATAAAAATAAATTTTCTGTATAAGGTATTTTTATCTATCAAATAGAAATATATTATAAATGAAAGTTTACATTCTAATTGCACTTTATTCGTCTTCTGATGATATGTTACTATACGCCCGTTGAGTAAAGTCGTCAATGTTTGTTTTTGTACTTCCTGGTTTTGGTGATACGGGTTTGAAAAGTGTATCAATTTTTTATTGGATTTTTGAAGTTTCTTGCCTCTTAATTATTAACTTTTTAAACTTGCGAAAGTGCGAGTAATATAATTTCATTTCGCTATCAGCCGCATCATCGAGAAATGATATTACATCGTCAAGATGCGATCTGACCATTGATAATTTCATTTTTGGGAATCCTCTTCGCTATCTTCGCTTTCATTTTTACTTTCTTTGATCAACACTTCATCTGCTATATCACTTCCGGTCATAATGTGCTACCCACTTCATCTGTTTCCAACCATTCCCACACCTCTTCCTCAGCTACTTCTTGTCCAACATTATTTTGTAAAATCCTACAGAAATCAGAAACTTCTACTCCCTCTAAATTAATTTCTGCATTTCGGTCATCGAAGAAATTCTTCCAATCATATTCTTCCAATCAATGAAATTCTTCAAGATATCTTTTGCTAAGCAGCTGCGAAATTAATAATTGTTGATTTTAAATTATGACATTCTAAGATACGTTGGCCTCTTCCGTCTTCTTCATCTTCTTTAGCCTCCAATATTTCATTTCAAAACGTTTTTTTCTTATATACTCTTTTTGTTGTCAGAATGATGCAGTGATCCTCGGTTGAATAATTAGATGTGGTACATTCTGGCAAAAACATACAATTAAACTTACCATCTTCAGTTCGTAGAATATTTTCCAAGGGATGTGTGGGTGCATTGTCTAATAGTAACAAACACTTTAAGTCTTCTGATAGTATTGCAAGCTCTTCCTCTTGAAATTTTCACACTATAGATACAAACTCTTTGAAAAGTCAGCCTTTCAAAATATTTGAAGTGAAGTATGTTTTTTTCGAATAGTAATATGACACACGGAGACGATTCATTATGTTTTTTAAAACTCTTGGTTTTTAAACTTGCCAACATATACAAGGATTGGTTTATGTGATCCATCATCATTGGCAGATGTGCGGAGACTCCCTCATTGCTTGTTTTTCTTTCAAAAGGTTTTTCATGTTTGAATGCTTGTGTGCGTTTCAGGGAAAGTATGCCAAAACAATCTCAAAAGCAATATATATCTCGGACAGTAATAACATTTAGCTATATACCCAGTTCAACTAATTTTTGCCGAAAAGGTTCAATCACTTCTTTAGGTGCACTTACAGCATCGCCGAAACTTTGATTATTAAGTATTCCATGCCTTTTGCGAAAACGCTAGAGTCATCCATTACTATCTTTAAATGAACTAATATCTATTAATTTCATTGCAGCAGATTTTAGTTCAGCTGTCCTAACCCGCACCCCTCAAGAACGCTGTTGCATGTACCACTTCAATAAAACTTCTTCAACTGAAGTTTCACGTGCCAATTTAATTCGTTTTCTGGCATTCTTATTCGCACTTACATTACACATTAACATAAATTTGTTAATTTTGGTTTTGTTTTCTTTTAAATGTCCGAAACAGTTTACCTTCGTGAGCCATATTGTTGACATATTCAAGCCACAGATACTCCAGACTCCAAATGTTTTATCATTTAAAGTTTTTGATTTAATGTTAAATTAATTAATTTGCATTTGACCATATTGTGAAAATAGAGTTACGACAATTTAACAGATTGAATCACTCAAATGCATTCAATCACTTTGAGTAATGAAAACAAACTGATGTGCATGTAGGAATAAACCATAAACCTTCAGATACATTTTATTCAGAAGTGCGGCAAATCAACTCGGGTGATTTCCCGAGTGTGCAGTTTACGATTGCTTACATGCTGTCTGTTATATATAAAGTCCGTTGTATCGAGATCCGTTATATCGAGGCTTCACTGTATAGACAAAAATAAATGATGTTTCTCTTCTTAATTCTGTTGCTTATCTTCCAGCATAGCTAGTGAAAGTATAGCCAATTTTTACAGAGTAAATATTACTTATATCTGTTTGACTACGACATTTGTTCATTTTCGGCAGCCGATCTGGTTGAAAATAATACGCTATCGTAGTATACTATATACATGATTTTCAAATAGATTGTGAATAGCTGATTACTTTTGTAGAAATGAGACGAAGTTTATGGAATATTGAAGATGCTACATTTTATAGCAGGGATATTCCGAGATGTCTCTGGAATGAAATTGGGGATTTGTTGGAAAATATAAGTAAGTACTTAATGCCGGACTTATTTCCAGCCACAAAAGAAAGACGAACCATCCATTTTATTTGATACTGTATAAATGCACGAGTAAAACTTGTTAACAACACTACTACATGTCATGATTTGTGATATGTATAGTGATCATCTCATCGGCCGACAAGTGTGAACGATGTCTGATGAAAAGTCTGACAACAAACATCTGTCCCATAGTCTAAAGTACTCGAGGAAAGGTTTTCCTCAGAAGTTGAAATCCTTATTGAGACACTCAACAATTGGAACAGTGCCCTTCACGATTTTTAAACAGTACAGCGAAAACAAATATTATAAAACCTGCGTTTTAGTATTCGATAGTTATTTAAGGAGTGCAACTATCTGAAAATGATATGGCTAGTCTGATTTAGTCACTCTGAACCTCTGAAAATCTGTATGCAACAATTTATTTTAACAAGAAAGACAATGTTACAGAATTTGATCTTATCAAAGCAGGATCGTAATTTTTGCTTTTGACTACTATACTGCTTTAAGAGGTCAATACTTATACCTATATCTATATATATACGCAATAACGGATATAGTTTATTGTCATAATATGATCTAGATTATTGTTTTCAGTCTTTATAATTTCATATATATGGCTCGGTTCGCGCTTTTAAATAGCTGACCATATGTAACTTTTATCTATAATTCAAGTTATATAAATAGGACTTTTATTGGCATTTAACAAAACTCATAAAATTATATCATGTACAGTACAGTAGAGTACTCTAAATGCTTATAATTCTAATAATATAATACAACCCAAACCAAAATATAATTTCCAGTCCAGCATAATAGAGAAGGAAATAGTTTCAACTCTTCTTGTTTGCCTCTGATCATTTTTACTAATTATTCTCTAAAATGAATAGTTTTTTTTATCAGCTACATACTTTTTTTTATAAATCACTTAACCAACAAACCAAAAGAAAAAAGAAAGGAAAAAATATATTTCGCTTAATATCCATTTACCCCATATATACCAAATACCCCAGTCTACATACCATTTATACCTTTTGTCTCCCCTTCCTATAACTTATCTCTTTTCCTTTTCATAACCCTTTCCTCTCAGTCACTCCTACAAATTGCTTCAAAACCTCCAAATCATATTTCTCCGCTCCCACACACATTCCTCAGTTTTCCAATTTTTTTGCTCTTAGCTCGATCTCCCATATACTCCCTCACATTCTTTTTCCCGCTGTTCTCACGTTTCCCCTTTAGCACCACATATCCTAAACACTCTATCCTTCTCTTTCATTCTAAATCTCTTTCCTCTCTCCTCACTACCACATCTACTGAACCTTTTCTCATTCATACTAATTCTCGCCTCCAGATATTCCGGCATGATGGTGAGCCTGACATTTGGCGTTCTTCTTCATTTGACGTTCCTCGTTTTCCTCGTTGTCAAGGAAGAGTTATGAAATACTGATATGATTGGATGAAGTCTTATAGTAAGATTGGCTCATATGCATAGTAGTATCTAACTTTTTCCAAGGAGTGGAAAAAGGTCCTTCTTGTTTGTATCTTTATTGACACTAACGATACTTTTGCTATTTCGAAGATTTTGTAAATTTATATAAACTGAATTGTATTATGCAAAATCAATTTGCAGTTATTCTGTAATCTAGATCATTTAAATAACTTTATTTATATTTGTAATTTGCAATTAATATACTTAATTAGTTTATTCTGATTAATTATATTGTGTAATATCAAAAAAATTATTATCATATTTTTCTGTTAGTCTTTAATTGGCTCTTGACAGTTAGAAGTACAGTTTGAAATAACATGAGTAGAAGTAACGTTCATAACTGTACAAAACACATATTATTACATAAAATGTAAATCTTCAACATTAGTATTGAAATAAATACTAAATTTAATAGAAATAATAAGAAATTGCGTTTACACAATTGTAATATAAATGAGCACCCATTATGTAATGAAAACGTATAATTAATCTACACACTATTTCTATGTTTGTTTTGCATTACAGCAATTAGTTTGTAAGTAATTTTCCTTTCAGTTTTGACATCAGAATATAGTTCTTTAAATATTACATAATAATTATTTATTATATGACGAATTTAGTGAATGAGTAATTTGTTTAAATTAGACATAACTTTGGGAAATCAAATAACGAATGTGGAATCTATTTGCAGCAAGTTTTGTTTACTTACGAAAACATTCTTCTGTGATGGTTTTAAGTATTAAACCAGCAGCAGGTGAGGCTGACTAAGTTTGAGCGAGTCAACACCTTCAAATCCCTTGGATCCCTCGTCACTGAAAACAATGAAACTCACTTGGAACTAATGGCAAGAATCAGTGCCGGGAACAGATGCTACTTTAGCATGCAGCACCTGCTGAAATCACGCCTCATGTCAAGAAAGACGAGGAAGACCATCTACAGGGTAGTTATCCAGCCTTTAGCGATATACGCCAGTGAGACTTGGATGTTGACTAAAAGGGACGAGTATGCTCTAAACACCTGGGAGCGCAAGATCCTCCGGAGCATATACGGAACCGTCCAAGAAAACGGAGAGTGGAGAATTCGTATGAACACTGAGTTATACGAACTGCATGAAGACCTCTCCAGCTCGGTGAAAGTGAGAAAGGGTATATTGCACTCGGCCGGCCACTTGGAGCGCCTGACAGAGGACCGGGGATTGCGGAGGACATTCCGGTAGAAACCTGAAGGAAGGTAACTCCCCGGGCGACCACGAGGGGAAGGGCTGGAGGACGTAAAAGAGGATCTGAGGAGACTCGGGGCTCGGGGACGGGCCTTAGATCAGGACGAGTGGAGTGGTGGATGAGGCAAAGGCTCTACAAGAGCCGTAGCGCCATAGGGTAAAGGTATAAATGTAAAAACAACACTTTATTTATTATTAGTAACGTTAAAAACCAAATGTGGGGCATTGCATATGTTATTATAACTAAGTAATTGGCATAGAAGAAAGCCTTGTAATTTTATGAATTATTAAGAAGAATGATGCTAATAGAGTTCTAGTATTAGGATAATTTTGCTCAGTTGTCTTTACGACTTTTGTTATGATTAATTCTAGTTTTGACAAATCCGATGATTCAACTCTTGTTTCGATGTACTGCGAGAAGAGCTAACCCCGTGAGGGGCTTCTGGTCTGTTCTGTTGTGGACGTAGCATTCAAATTGGCTCAACATGAGTCATTATTGTAACAGACATAGTTGGTCAAATTTGCATCATTGTTTGTATATTTAAATAGAAGTTCGTATCACTAAGCATCAATGCCTTCAATTGAAGTAAATGGTTTTACAGGATAATCTACCCAACTTGTATAGCACAGCTTATACGGCAATGGTTTTTGGCAGAAGGCAACGATTTTTAATCATCGGAACGCAAGTATAGGGTTTTTAATTTTTTAGATTAGTTTCATATTTCTATTCTCCATTTTGGTTCGACCAGGAATCAAGAACTGGATATTTACTATGACATCTTCATGAGTCTGGAAGCATACGTAATGCTCCAAATTCAAAGAATTGACAAATGGAATGAAAAGATTTCTATGGTAGTGTTCTTCGGCTG
The DNA here is from genome assembly GCA_009867245.2 of Adranes taylori. Lineage (NCBI taxonomy): Eukaryota > Metazoa > Arthropoda > Insecta > Coleoptera > Staphylinidae > Adranes > Adranes taylori. The sequence goes on from WYDF02251559.1 coordinate 13,875, forward strand.
AGTCTCCCTGGAGATTTTAACGATGAATATTCCTTACCAACTTCATGCAGAATAATTAGTTTGCCAGAGCTCATTTCCTGGGCTTTTCAAAAATTTCGCGTGAATCGTTCGCTTCTTAGAGATCTTAATGTGAACATCAGTATCCGCATATAGCTGCAGGAATTAACTAAAAAAGAAGAAGAGCTAATAACCAACAAAGAAGAGCTCTAAAACCATCATTTTTATCTTCGGGTGTCGATAATCCTATATAACTCCACTTCTGGTAACTCTTTCCTGAAAACTACCACTGTCCAAGTAAGAAGACAGTTTTTGTGATAGCTTTCAATATATTTCTGTGGTCCTCGACTATTTACACTTTCTACAACATGCTGATAGCCTTTAGTGGTTCTGCTCAAATCTACTGCTTTTCTTTCAGCTAATTTATGATACTGCATTGAGGAAAGTTCATCGAGGCATTCAAGGCAACCAAGAATGCTTTTTGAACTAAATATTTTGAAACATCAAATTTCGTTTACCGGAAACAGGAAACTTGAAATATTTGCCTGGCATCATCCAAATATGTTTAAACACTACAAATATTTCGTATATACTACAAAACCAAAACTGACATTTGAAATTCCCGTATCCTCAGCAGTGGACAAAGTCTTAGCATATGGGTAAAGCAGGTGGATGGAAATGCTGGCAGTCGGAGACCGAACAGTTTTTCCACTTGATTCGACTCATCGGTTGCTGACAGAAAACGTTTTATAGTGGGGGAGGGGGTAAAACCCCTAAATCGCTCCTTACATACACCCATGGATTTTGAACCCTAAATTGTGATTTATTACCTTGTACATTTTCTTGTTGAATCAGTTCTTCAAGCGCTATTGAAACTCTTAGAAACTTGGTAGCCGGAGGAAAAGGCAAAGGGATAAAGAAAACTAAAAACCAACTTGCATTTTAAACTAAATGATCACTAGTCAATAAATTGTTACTTTTATCTTTAAACGATTTTAATAATGTTGTCGGTCAGCTGATTAAAATATTTTATTAAGCTGATATTGCGTAAACCATTCTTATGGTTTTCTTACATTTCCTTTGATTCTGTTATAGTATATCGATAAAAATAATAGAAAAAGGGTGGGGTTGGTCCAATAAGATAGCAACAATTCACTTATCTATTTAATTTCTTTCAGCTATTATATACAGAGAATGAAGAAGTTTCAACACTACTGGCAAAAAGCCATTTGCTCTTGTATTTGTCGCTATAAAAGATATCACCCTTTGGAGTGTGGTGTTAGTGGTTTACAAACCGACTATGGAGTGTCCATGATGGCGAAAACATTATGGATTTGGGTTGTTTCGTTGTGTTTTGGGCTGTGAATGCGGATGGAAAAAAAATCTTGGAATGGGAAGTTGTGTGGACGCAGATTTTAATGGGAAGGTGAGCTATAAGGGGAATGGAGGGGGATCCGTGATTGAGATTATTTGTTAATGAATGAAAGGGCGGTGGAGAGTATAGAATGTATGAGAGTAGGAAATTGAGTGAAATCGGATCATTTTCCTTTGGAGTCAGTGTGGAGCATATGCTCAGGAGTAGGCGAGAATCGGTGTGGGGATTTAAGGTTTAAGGTAATTTAAAACGAGTGGATTATAAGGGATAAATTAGAACATAAGAAAAGGTTGGACAGAATTGACTGGAAAAAGGTAAAAAGAATGAATGAAATGGTTGAGGTGAATCAAGGGGGGTTAGTAATGAGAACGAGTATTAAGGAGAGAGTGTATATGGAAAGGATCAAGGTGTACGATGAATGGTGGAAAAGAGAAGAAGGTAAGGGAGTTGCTCTGAGGGGTACGATAGGGAGGAAAATCGTGGGAAGAATATATGCAAGCAAAGAAGACATGGAGGAATGAAGGTAAAAGGTGTTGGAGAGACAGAGAAGAGAAGGAGATGAATGAGAAAAACAGTTTGCAGAGTGAGTCAGAGGTATGCCGATATCCGAGAGAGAGAAAAAAAAAAGAGAAGTGTCACAGGTTAAATTAGTAGATTGGGAAAGAAAATGTAGGGAAGTCTTGTGTGAACAAATGGACAAAATGGAGAAAGAAGATAGGGTGAAGAACAGCATACTAGTAGATAAGATAGGTATGAAAATTAAGGGGGCAGGGGTGAGAGTGGTGATAAATAGTATAAAAAAATGAAGCTCTTCTGGTCCAGATGGCGTGTCAATTGAAGTGTGGAAGAATTTGAATGATGAAGGTATAAATGCACTAGCAAGATGCATGAATAAGGTGTGGATGGGTGCAGAGTTAGCGCCTGAGGATTGAAAGAAAGGGGAGGTGGTACTGGTTAATTAGAAGGGGGACAGGATGAATGTAAGTAATTATAGAGGAGTGACTGTGATGAACGGTGTTTATAGAATATTTGTACTAAATAAAAAATGGTATAAGGAATTGATCGATAATAGGGTATTGTCAAGGACGTAGTCTGGGTTCGTGAAGGGAAGGACACGGCCTCTTTGAACTACATAATAAACCACGAGATAAGGAAGGGTAAGAAAATGTATCTACTTTTTATTGATCTGAAGGCTGCGTTCGACAATATTGTGAGAATGAAACTGTGGAATAGAATGAGTGAAGTAGGGTTATCAGCTAGGATGTGTGATAGGATAAAAAGTGTGTCAGAGTGGTTTAGACTGAATAAAGGGGTGAAACAGGGATGTCCGTTGAGCCCGAGCCTATTTAACATTTGTTTATCTGACTTAGAGGAGGTATAGAGAAAAGGTCAATCTGGAGGGGTTATATTAGAAGGGGATAAGATATGGTCAGTGGGGTATGCGGACGATGTGGTGTGTATGGCGAGCAGTAGAGAGGAAATGCAGGAAGTGATAGATCGAGTGAGTAGAATATGGTTAAAAGAGGTTTGGAGATAAATGTGGAAAAAAATGTAATGGTCTGTAAGAATGGCGGAAGAGACACTAAGAAAGATAGTTTTTTAATGAATGGTAAATCCTTCGAGGCGGTAAAATGAAATGAGAAGTTTGTTGATTCAGTAAATATAAGGACTTTGAAAGTATGTGTCAGAAGTATTATGTTGTATGGTGCGAAAGTGTGGGCGGTGAAAAATAGAAAGGAATGGAAGGAATGATATTGAGGTATTTGAAGAGAATATTAGGGGTGGAGAAGTCGACACCGAGTGAGATTGTGTTGGAGGAGCGAATAAAGTAAAAGGTTGGTTATATGGAGTAAAGAAGTTAGTACGATATGAAAGGAAAGCGATGAGTGATGTGAATGAGAGGTTTGTTAAAAGAGTATATGTGGAAGCTATGGTATGTAAGAGGGCAGAAGAGAATGAGTGGGCAACTGAAAGAAGAAGACCATACGAGAGGTGTCGATGGTCTATGTATGCGTGGTATGATAGGATGTATGACGAAATAACAAGTAAGATTTTTGAGGATTAACTCCTCAAAATTGAGGGAGAACAAAGGTTAAACGATGTAGAAATATAAGTTTCTGATGGTGGAAGGGATTAGGGATTATGCCAGAATATTTTAGATCGGCGATGACTATGAGTGAAAAGAGAAAAATTGTGAGGTTCAGATGTGGTAGTGTGGAACGAGGAAATAAGTATTGGATTGAGGAGTAAAGAAGATGTAGAGTATGTGATGTTGAGGATGAAACGTGGGACCATTGGGTGAATGGATGCAGAGGAATGGTATGGACAGATGAACAGCGATTGGAATCAGGAAACTGGAGGATATGTATGGGACATAAAGGGAAGAATAGAGCGGTAATGGATTTTTTATGTAGGAAGATTAGAAAGAGGAAAAGTTAGATGTAAGGGGATAGTAAACGGGTGATGAGTTAGTGGGATGGGGGAAATGAATTTATGAATGCGATAAGAAGAAGGAGGTATGGTATGAGTGGAAGGGAAATGAATATGGGATAGTAGTAAAGGGGATTAGACAGGGAAAATGTAGGTCAAGCACATTATTTGGGTACTTAAATTTGTATTATTTGTATTTATAAGTAATGAAATATGTTTGACTTTAGAATTGTGATATATTTTCTTTGATGCCAATAAAGGTTATAGTATTATTATTATAAAAGATCTTGCTAAAATGATTTCTATTATTTTTATATTGCTTGAAATTTCACTCACTATTTTCAACCGCTCACATAGATAAAATTAAGATCTTAATGCTATCTACGTTATTTAAGACAGAATTGTGGATAAAAAGTACAATTCTGCTAAGATCAAATTACTCCAATTCTAGTCGCGCGTTTGGTTTTGAAACTTGATAAATTGTTTAAGAAGTGAACGATCTCTTGACATAAAAAAATTATGATTAAGATATAGTTTGTATAAAATAGAATTACTAAAAACAGATTCCCCATATCGCCATCCATCTCCTACTTACGTTCAGTTGGAAGATCTGTTTTATACAAAGACAAAGGAACTAAGTCCTTGGGATGCAACTTTTGGGATAGATATTGCATTCTATTTTATACTCACGATTTATTTTGATAACTAACCAATCATAAAACGCAATCACTTATAAATTTGCCTTGATTATTATAGGAAATGCTTGCGTCACATTAATATTTTATTTAGAAATGTAAATGCAAATATGCAAATTATTTTAGCGTAAGTTCGATGTAACTATACAATTTTATCGATAGAGTATAAATCAAACTAATTTGCATGGTGTAATGCTTTCAATAATTTTAGAGCATGAAGACTCTACGCACTAATTGTTCTATTCGCACTTCAGACACACTAATTGTATAATAACTATATAATATCTGCAAGAAATACTTATGGCGCCATTTCCTGATATTTATTACATTTAAATACATCACGTTTTATGATTATCTTTATTATTAATATATAATTTGTATATTGCTGTTGAAATGTGCTCCATTATAGTTTTTATAGATTACTGGTACGTCTTCTAAACTATAACTCTTTATTTGCGGTTTCGTTAAATGTTAAATATTTCTAAGCTGGATCCAAGATTTTAAGATAGGTGGGAGGACAGGAATCTTCAACATTTTCATCCTTATCTACCCCAACGTTAATATACTGCTACATCATGCGTTCATAGAATAGCTGGTGCTTTTGTTTTAACTTCGAATTTCACAAGGATGTATCTTATCTCCATTATTATTCAATTTATACAGAGAAGAAATATTTAGTGAAGCACTAGAAAGCCTAAATTAAGAGAGCCATTTAGGAGAGAAAATTAGACAAGACTTAACAGCCGAGAGTTAAACTCCAATTCCAATAAAAATTTATGTTACAATATGGTTCCGATATATGTGAGGTTGTTGAAGCTTCTCCCTAAATTGCATTTTGGACCCGCCATTGACAATATCATTTATTAAGCTGGAATGCTTTTATAAATTTGAACTAGTAATTTTGATGAGTTTTCCCGTATCTGTTATTGCTAAGTCATCATTAGTGTTTGCATATTTAAGTTCTGTGAAAATAAAGAATATTTAAGATATTAGAGGCTATTTGGTAACAAAAAAAGTAAAATATGTAAATACAAAAATTGATTGAAAGACTCTGTGCAAATACCGGTCAGCTCCATTTTATCATAAATTTAGTTTCTCTAATAATACATTACTTTAAAATATTACGAATCATTTGGCATAAGAACCAGACAGCTACTGAGCAAGATATAATCCAAATGGAGCTCATTGATGAATTGTGCAAAAATAGGTCAGCACCGGAGCTGCCCAGTTTTTGTTATCAATAAAGAGATGACGCTGATTCGGTTCAAAACATTTAAGGATATAAGTTGAGGTTATGTTTTCGTCACTGTTTTCGTTATTTTCTTTTAATGAATAAATGTAGTTCATTACTATGGAGTTTTTGGACAATGATTTAGAAGTATTTGAAGACAGTGTAAGCGAATATTTGTCTTCAGGTGAAGAAAACTCTGGTCAGCAGCATTCTGCAAATCTTTTAAATAAAAAAAAAACAATGAAAAAGAACTAAATATATTAGTGAATCGAAACGTAACGTGATTAAATATATGAAGGCTAGAGGTAAAAAACATATAAATTGGGAAATGAAACATATACCAATGAGAAAAATAGGTGCTGTTTGCAAATGCAAGTTCAAGCGTTTCATGAAGATAGTTGACGATCTGAAGCAAGCCACTCTGAAAGAATTTAGAAAAATTAGCAATAACCATAAGCAATATGTCTATCTGGCTGGATTGATATCTGCAGAAACAATGGGTCGTCGTCAACCTAAAACAGGAGAAGGAAAACCAAGGAATGTAGCTTTTCATTACAAGTTTAGCCTTAGAATAAAACCATACTGGTCTAAACAATTTAGTATTGAAAATGTCAGGTTTCATTAACAAAAAATTGTTAAAAAAGTGTCCCATATATTTTATGTGATAGACTTTTCATATTAGAAAAGAGAGAAAATGATCGATTTCTATTAGAATTTGTTGTTGTAGATCCATATGTAAATAATAAACTTATACAATTAGATGGGTTAGTCCAATTTCAGATACCTGTTAATGACATATGTAATAATAAATAGTTTAAAAAAGTCAGGCTGGAGCAGATACGTATTTCTAGTACTAGGGTAACTATCATCGGCACTCCCTTTTAGTAGTCATTCAAAGTCTTTGACCTTACAACTACAACACACCCCGATATTAAAGCTATTTGAAAATTTGTTTTAAAAGTTGCATGTCATATATTTACAGACTTCTTTAACAAGTGGGTGAAACGGAACTAAGCAGTTGAGACAAATCAGTAGGTGTTTGTTCCTT
>WYDF02251570.1:0-20650 GCA_009867245.2 Adranes taylori
TCCTCTGACCGGGGGCCCCTTCCGGCTGGGGGCCCGTGGCATTTTGCCGACTTGCCACCCTGTAGTTACGCCACTGCATCTACATTTTAAATTCTACTCTCTCACTCATCTCCATATTTCAGAACCCTTCCGTGTATCTACGTCTTTGACCAAACGGAGAGAAGACCAGCGTGGAGAAGTCACAATCACAGTCTCGCCAACGAGTCGGTCTCGCCAATGAGTCAACATTGCCAATAGTTAACCTCGCCAACGAATCATCCTCATCAAAGCATCGCTAGCACTAACCGGTCGACAACCCCAGGCAACCAATTCATCTTACACAGCCTCTTTCGCTCACCTTCATTTACAGACCGTCTCCATTCGCTCGCTTCACTCGTCAACGTCAATTCCCTGCGACGTCACAACATCACCATCTTCGAATTCATGTTTAAGCTGAACGACCCACACATCACCAATTTCTCAGAAGATGATTTATACCAAAATGTCAAACTATATCTTTGACTTTTTTTGACTGGAAAGAAGACATCCTAACTATTTTGCATTATAATTCATTACAGATTCACATAAAGATTGTCTGTCAATTAACGACCGCGATTGGAGCCACTAATTTATTATAAAAAGTACGACAATAAAATTCACGTTTAGACAAGCTAATAAAACAAAAGGTTAATGCTTGTCTGCTGTTGCCCTTACCTATTCATCTATATATTTACATAGCATAACGTTATAATGGGTCAGATTCGAAAAATCAGCCCGACTAGAGAAAATAAATAAATAGAGTTTCATGCACGAGCAATATATGTATGGTCCATCAAACATAAATATAAACAATTACATATTTTGTCACCCAACATAATAGAGCATATTACAAATGAAAAAAAATTACACAGAATTATACGAATTAAGCGGAGCATGTAACTCATAAGAAATACGTTGAGGTGAAACCGCGCGTAAGTACCACACTTCAAAAAGAAGTAATTGAATTCCAAATAGCTGTTAATATTTTAAAATCTCTCCTGGATTACTTAAAACACAACGTGAAATGTTTCACGGTTATGAAAAGAATGTAAATCAGAAGAAAGGCAATGCGCAATATTCTGATGAATTTAGGTGTGTGTCCATCAGAAAAAGACATCAGAAAAAGTCTCCTGCCGAGGGAGACGCAGATGAAATTGTGTTTCGTGGAAGTGAAAAGTTCAAGGTTCAAACATACCTACCTATATTGGATCACTTATATAGAGAGCTTTCGTGTCGTATGAAGTAATATGAGAAATCAATTCGTTATTTGAATTTTTAACCAAGTTTCCGTCGAAGACAAACGCAGAAATTAACTCAAAAATGTCGAGAAACATATCTAGATTGAGTACGATTTTGTGTGTATCAAAAATGACAAAGCAAAAATGACTAATCAGAATCATACAAAATAATTGTTGAAACCAAGGTGCAATCAACCTTTCCAAATGTGACGAATGCACTACGAATCTACTGATGTCTCATGATCACAAATGTTCTGAAGAATGTACTTTTCCTAAATTAAAGTTGTTAAAAAGTTGTCATAGATCAACTACGAACAAGAAAAACTGAATTCATTATCAATTATATCTAGTGAATTCCATATTCACTGAATTCAACAGAATTGATTTTGAAGACATTTTGAGAGAGTTTACTGCAAAAAATAAGGAAAATGAATTTTTGTCAATTTGGAACAACGTTGTGTGCTAAATTAGAAGGGCCACCAATTATTTAATCCGGCACTGAAGTCAAGCCTATTCTTTTCCCATCGTGCTAAGAGATGAAGAATTTTTGTAGTCTTATAAACTTTGTGGCAAAAATGGTTAATTACATGTTTTAATTATTACATATCACAATAGAAATCATGAGTATTGATTACTAAAATTTCCGCATTGTTTTATGAGGGAGCATAAGCTGACTCGCTTCCAAAAATGAAATGATACGTTTCAGATTAAATAATAAATAAATAAAAAATAAATAAATAAATAAATAAATAAATAAAAAATTCCCAAATCCTAATTCATTTAAATTTATTTTCTAAGTGTTTCATATAATTATTTAACTAATTTGCTTCAGATTAAGAAGCTAATTCAGTACTGCAGGGAAAAGAAAGGATTCCCTATTTTAAATCGACCATTATTTCATTTAATTTATTAAATAAACTATGTAATGCATTAAAAATATCTTATATAAAAGTAATATATGTAGTACTTGTTCTCCGAACTTCATTAGTTTTTTTGAATATCCCTGGTATATATCATTACAATGTGGTATTTAGCATTTATTGATTTTATAATCTAAGCAAGTTTATAGTTTATATTTTGAAATCTGCCAGTTAATTTTATTCAAATGCGAAGCAGAAGTATGTTTTGTTAATGGAAAGCAAGAATATTCATATGATTTGATTTATAAAAATTTATAAATTGCTGACTGTGCTCATTTTTTAGTAGGGTTTTGCCATAGTAGCATTAGCTTTATTAAATTTGCGAAAACCTTGTTGCCGATCAAAGAAACAAAGTTGCACATTATTATTGTGGATAATTTTCCATTATTCCGTTTAGTTAGATTTAATAACAGTTTAACCTCTTTATAAAAACAGTAGTACTAACTTTAAAATATATAAAAACAATAATTATTACATAGCTACTTTATAAAAAAATTTGAAGTTTCATTTAAAGTAGATAATAGAACGATTAGCTTTGTATATATTTTATGCTTCCATACTAATTCTTTTATTCTCTCTAAAATTATATTTTGATAAAAGGATTTGAATCAAGTAATTAATCAAAATGGTTAATCATTTTAATTTTATTTATATTTTATTACATTGTGGCAACTTTATCATACACTTTCAGTCTGCAAAAAGTAGTGAGTTAGTCATTTAGATTACAATATGTAAACTGCTTGTATTATGGAATGCCTATCCATTACTTGACAAAATTTAAATATTTTTTTATTTAGTAACAATCTTCTATAGTACATACGTTTAATTGTTTTTTACGATAAGAATATGGTTTTAATAACAAAACCCTAAAGTGTTGTATAATAGTTTGTAATTTATGATTATTGTACTACCTTTGTTACTTACTATATTATTAATTATAAAAATGTCTGATACAGAAGTTTCGAACAATTTCAAAAATGTCACTCACGTTATTTTCGACATGGATGGATTACTCCTAGGTAGATTTAATTTTTCTTTTAACTTTTCAGTAAATTTGATATATTTTAAAAGACAACTATTACAAACTTAGGAAACTTTGTTTGAAAAACATATTTCAACATTGACTGAAAACCTCCTGACAAGTATAATTACGACAAGGGTTCGACATGTGATTTCAAAACTGCACACAAAGCAAGTCTTTTAAGTCAATCACAATCGAATTCGTTTTTTGGGGAAAATTCCATTGTTAATTCAACTACCAATGTTATATGGTTATATAAATATATTATATATAAATTTTGAAAAACATTTATAAATAAACAATGAATTTCAAAATAAGATTACAAGACACAAACGAAATTATAGCGGAGGGACGCTTTTCAAAAGTACGGAATGTGATTTCAAAACTGCACACAAAGGAAGTATTTTAAGCCACAACATAAGACATAGCCTAGTGAAGCCATTTGAGTGTACAGATTGTGCTTTAAAAACTGCACGTAAACGAAATTTTCTAATTCACAAAACGAACTCATTGAGAAGAGAAGCTTTTCAAGTGTTCGGCATGTGATTTCAAAACTGCACACAAAGCAAGTCCTTTAAGTCAGTCACAATCGAACTGGTTTGTTTTTGAGGGTAACTCCACCGTTAAGTTGTTTAATTCGACCACCAAAGGGTCAAAGTTGCTTGAGTCCTCAATAGTCATCACAAGTCCGATTCCGCGCTCGGGTGCAGGGGCGAAGTACTTAAATCTTATTAAGAAAAAAAAAGGAAAAATCAAATCAATAGATAATCTAAAATATGATTAATAAAATGGTTTTATTTCTATGTTCTGTCATGTGTGCAAAATTTTTAATTATATAATTAATTTTTTGGAACGATCATTTCCTTAGATATAATTCTTCTAGATACGGAGACACTGTATACAATAAACACTCAAAATATTGTGAAACAGTTTGGTAAAACTTATGGTTGGGATGCAAAAGTACAAATATTAGGACTTGGTCCACGGGAAATTCCTAAACGTCTAGTAGAGCTACTTGACTTACCTATAAGTGCAGATGAATTGGGAGCTATGTTAAGGGCAAAACACGAGGAAACCTTACCTAACGCTCAATTAATGCCAGGTATGTAATAAATTTCAAAATATATATCACATTTCACAACTTCTACATTTACATTTTTTACTTGTTTAGTTATATTTCTTTGGACAAGTGTTTTAAAATTTTGTGTATACGTCATTTTAATGTGAAATTCTATAGTTAAAATCTATGAATGAATTAGTAATTAACAACAATGTTAACAATTTTAGTTACAGAAGATATTTAAATGATTTTTTTAATTTTTTTTAATTTGAATTTGATTCAATTTGAACTAATTGATGATTGTGTTCAATTCAATATCTTTGCATTTTACAAAATTATAAATGAATGTTGCCCTCATTCATTTGTTCTATATTTAAAGAAAATCTATATTACTGCTGTTATAAACCTTGTAGGTGCTGAGAGGCTAGTTAACCATCTATATGAAAATTGTGTACCTATTGGAATTGCCACATCATCTTCAAAAGAAACATATGAAATGAAAACTAGAAAGCATAAAGATTTCTTTGCGAAATTTAATCCAATAGTTACTGGCGGATCTGATCCGGAAGTAAAATCCGGTAAACCAAATCCGGATGTATTTTTGGTATGCGCTAAACGATTTACCGACAAACCCAAACCTGAAAGTTGTCTAGTATTCGAAGATGCACCAAACGGAGTGAGTGCGTCGCTGAAAGCCGGCATGCAAGTTGTAATGGTGCCCGATCAGAATGTTAAAGCAGAATTTACCAAGGATGCTACTGTTGTACTTCGCGATTTGAGTGCTTTTAAGCCCGAATGGTTTGGCTTACCCGCATATAAATAAAAATTTACATATGATGTAGATATTCTTATTTTTACAGTAAACTTTTAAGCGCACTGAAATCTATAGCTTGAATAAATAATAAGGATAAATATTTATTAGGGGAGCGGGAGGTAATAGTGAACAGGGGTTATAGTGGACGAGCCCAATACCATCTTTACAATTCCCGCTAAAATTATTTTGCTGGGTGTTTTAGTAATCTCTATGTTTGCTGTATATGACATTATAAGTGAAGTTTCGGTAAGTTGAAATTTTTTATTATATAACAAATAATATTAATAACATTACTCTTGAACTTAACTTTCAAATTAGCAATGGCATCAAAATGTTTTATTATTATCAACAATTTTTAATGTTAAAATTTCTATAGGGATATTGAGGTTATGTAATGGAGAAGAAGCAGTGGCATTTCGCCACTTTGCTTTCATATATCTCCGTGTCCACTGTTACCTTAAGATGCGTCATTTTGCTGGTAATAGTGGGCACACAAATTCCAATTATAGTGGTAATAGTGAACCACTTAGGCCTTTGTATTTTTTCTAAAATAATGCCTAGCACATACAAGAGCAAGAACGCGAGGGTAAAATCATAAAAATGGCGTTAGCCGAAGTTCGACGAGGTTGCAGCTTCCGGGACGTAGCAGAGCGCTACAATTCCAAAATATTCGTTATGCAAATACAAAAATGTTTTAAACATTGATAATATCAATATTGGAGGCCGTAGAAAGACAAAATTAAGAACGCAAGATGAGGAGGCTTTAGCCAAATATTTATACGAAAGCGGTAAATATGGATATAGTTTAACAAAGAGCGAGCTTCTGCAATTTGTAAAAGAGTATTGTGAAACCACCGGAACGGCAAATATGTATGGGGAAACTGTATTCCGGATGATGATTACCCTGGTACTATCTACACCGCCCAAAATAAGTGCAGAATGGATACGTTTTGTTCCTCAAATGGTTTATTGACTTGTTTTTGCCATTCGTAAAACCATTTGAGAAAAGCGGAAGGCGAAAAGTAGTTCTCATTTCGAAAAGTAGTGCAGGGGTTACGAACTTTCTAAAGCAGCAGTAGATAATGGTATCATGTTGTTGAAATTACCTTCCAATGTGACTCACTACATGCAGCTTCTCGACAAATGTGTGTTAAGCTTATTAAGTGTAAATAGAACGATGAAATGATAAAGTTTAATAGAGATTTTCCCGGCAAAGTTTTATCAAATGATTAGTTTTCACTGAAAATTAAAGTAATCTGGGAACAAGCTTTTAAACAAGATCACTTGATTTCTAGATTCAGGTCAACTGGAATTCTTCCTGTTGACCTGAAAACTTTTCCAGATTTACCGAAGAAGCTAATGGCATAATAAAGTTAAAAAGATTTAGAAACTCAGGAGTTGAAGAAGAAATAGCGTTGAAGTAGTTGGGCCTGTTCAACGTGTTGTTCCAGTCGCAGATCCACAGCTAAGAATAAGCCGTTTTGAAGATTTCATTCGGCTAGTTTCGAAAACTTAAAACTAACCGAAAACTTAAAAAAAAATTGCACCTAAAACAAAAACACGGAAGAGATTAACAGTTAATGTAGGAGACGTGTTAACCTCGCGAACGGTATTGAATATTCTTAAACGAAAGCATGAAGAAAGTCTGAATGGAAAAAAATCAAATCAAGTCAAGAGTAAAAGAAAGATGTGTATCGTAAAAATGAGAAGGTTCTGGCGAAGGTGAAATTATTTTAGAAAGTGAATTTGCGGACGAAGATTTTGATAAAGACGAAACCTTCCAAGATATAAATCAAGAACTGATTAGTACAAGTGAAGTTTGAAATGAAAATATTCAGGGTAAACATATGCAGCTTGAAAGTGTTGAGCATGAAAAGTCACAGGCTCAAAATGATGGAAATAAAGCTGAAGGGCAATAGGCAAAGTAGTTACTTATTTTTTATGAGCTTAGAATTAAAACAAATAAAAATTATTATTCACGATAAATAGATAAACTTGAGCAGTACGTTAAGATAAGACATAACTAGAGAATTTAATGAAACATTTTTACTACTCCTCGTATAATGCATTAAACATTGCGTGACATTAGAGTTGCCTATGGTGATTTGGATGACAACGATGCTAATGATTGGATTTTTTTGGAGTTATGTGCAATCGTCTGAAACTGAAAATATTCTTTGAAGCAATTTTTGTTCATTCATTTGACAATTGAAATGAATAGATATTACTCATCTAGTCTATTTAAAAATGTTAGTCATGTGATTTTTGATATGGATGGTTTGCTTCTGGGTAAGATGTTCAATTAGTTTTTATATAGCTGTATAACACGTTTCTTTTAATTTTTATTCCTTATTTATAATATTTATTCGCCTGTGCTCTGACTATCTCTCCCATTCTGTTTTTTCCAAGGTTCTTAATACGATCTTCACTCTTACCCCATTCCTCCATAAAACTTTCGCATATCCTAATTCTCATTTCTGGCATCCTTTATTTCTATTATAATGTCTTATTTCTATGGATATCTACTTTATTTATTTTAATAGCTCCTTTTCAAATTACGTTAGGACATTTGCCTTTCATCTTTCCCTCTCCGCTTACTTTATATTTTTTCTTTTTAATTCACTTGATGATCCTCATGACGCAACCCTATGCTCCGCATCTGTTATGCTCGCAACGCTATTTGCTTATATGTATTGAGCTCGGCAACCTTATGATTTGGTTGTTCCAGTTTATTATACCCACATACGAATAAATCAGCAAGACAATGCAAGCGTACAGCACCTTATAAACAATAAATAAATATTTTTGTTAGAATAGTAAGTTTTTTTATTTATGATTTGGTATTAATCGGATATAATACGCGCGGCTTTTGATTCTTGGTTACTGCGTTTATCTTTACCATTAATTAAAAAATGTTGCACAACCATGTAAACGAATTCACTTACGCTTAAATCTGATAACAATTTCAAACTTCTTCACTGCTTATTTTCGGCGAAACATTCATCATAACAAAAATGAAAATTCGTCATATATGATGACTATCAAGTGTCATTGTTAACCTGCATTTCATATGGATTGTTTGCGCTTTTAGGTAAGTTGACTTAAAGATTCATATAATTTTTATACATATATTTTTATTCCTTTTACTTAGAAAGCATGGATAGGTGGCCAAGTTGAATGCTCTGATGTTTTCCTTCCCTTTTTGTTTTTAGATTTTCCAGATTTAGAATTTGTTCAAGTTTTGCGGCCTAAGTTCAAGGTATAAAGTTAGCTTGTTCCTGTGGTCTCTAAATTCATATTTCTAGGCTTTTATGGTAGAAATAAATAGTATATAATGGAATATAAACAGAGTAGGTCCAGTCTTCAGACCAGGCACCATTGTTTCAGATTCGCTGACATTTTTTTTACATATATGTATATACTTTATTATATTATACATAAATGTTTTAATAAATATTTTAGACAAATACTTGTCTGTGTCAGACAGTCGCTACTGGTATTAGAGATACATATTTCTTTCAGGTTCCATTATTTTTCGACATCTAACTATTGCTATTTATGAAGTTACTTATATTTGAAGCTACTCGAATTTATGAAGTTACATTTACTCTGCTTAAATATTGCAAGATGTTACTTATGACTATTTTATGCAAGTAATACTAAATTTATTCTATCCTAGTTTAATAATTGTTATGAATTCTTCTATTGCACTAATTTTTATCACTGATGTCTAAGCTTATTATTATTGTCTGAATTTTCTTATGTTTAACTTTGGTTTATTTAGTTTTTCGTACTGTTCCATCATTTCGTTTTCTCTAATCTCCTTTATGTATATCTTTATTTTGGTTTCAACTGGTTGAAGTTTTTGCCTTACCCTTTATGTGTTCTGGTAACTTTTCCTTTGTTCGTTCTTACTGTTTTCAAATGTATATGGTGTTTGGTTCTTGTGTTGTGGTTGTGAATATTCGTCTTTTCTATTACTGAGGTGTGCGTTTTTTGTAGTTTGTTAATTATTCTATGCGCTTGGACGGATTTCTCGTAGTAGATTAATTCCTTAACACTGAGTGTGTTAGTGAGCCTCAATACCTTATAAGTGGGTGTTCTCCGGGGTTCAGCTTCTATAAATATTTAGCGTTCTATTTAGGATTCTTTGAAGTTTCTCAACTATCGTTTTGCCACATTGACTCCGTGTGATTATTCCGTATCTGAGGTGACTGCTGATGTGAGCCTCCTTTATTTGTGACTGGATCCTGGTGTTGTGCAGCTCAAGGCTCCACTTATCGCTGAAAGTTTAGATCGACTGGGCGTGATCCTCCCCATTTAATTTTTCGTCTATTTTCACTCCCAGGTATATCGTACTGGTGGTTTTTCGATGCGTGTATTGTTTAGTTTCAGCTCAATGTCTAGATCTTTTTTATGATAATATCTAAGATATTTCGTTTTGTTTGTTTATTGTCAGTTTGTTGCATTCTATCCATTTTGAATTCTTGCACAGGTCTTCATTTATCTTGCTTTCTAATGAGGTTCACTATTGGTCCCAGAACGGATCCTTGCGATACACCTTTTGTGATTGGTTTGGGATCACTTACACTCTCATTTATTCTGGTTACTATTCGCCTGGTGTGCAGGTAGGATTTTATTAAATAAATAAATAAACCTTTATTGGCATACTTTCAACTTACAAATTCAATAATAGACAAGAGTAAATTACAAAAAATTATATAAACAAAAACATAAACACCCTATCATAATAAATAATGCATAATTCATTCTTCCTAAGGAGAAGAGAAGGCCATTCGTTTCATTCCTCACCCCATCCTCTTTCTTCCCCTTAATGTCTCCCCTAATTTTAAAACCTTCCCCTCCTCTCAACATATCCTATCTACACTTAATTTTTACTTCTCGCTCGCTAATTTCTTCCCTTTATTTTTTATTATCATCTTCCGCCTCCCTCCCCTGCGCCATCTTTCTTACCCCAAGATATCCATACTTACACTCCACCATACTGCTTAACCTTTACACTCCACCATACTGCACCTTTTTCACATTGCTTGATTTATCTCATTTTTAATCCTCTTCATAATTTCTAAACCCTTACCATCATTCCCTAAACTTATTCTCCAATTTCCCCCCAATCCCTTGCACTCCACTATATACCCTCACACTCGTTCATCCAACGCATCCACCTTTCTTCTTTCTCTCCACATATTCTACAGATTCTTTTTCTTTCATCCAATATATATTACCACCTTCTTCATTCCCATATCTAAATCTAGTAATCATTCTTTTTTCAGCCATACACATACCTGTTACTAGATACCTCGCGATACCTTCTTCGTCCAAAATCCACTAATACCTGCTGTTATATTTACTCTCCATTATACTTGCTTCTCTCTCTTGTTTTTCCACATCAACATTCTTTTCATTATTTCATTCACTTCCCATCATCTTCTTTATCCATCTATGTGTAGACTATCCAATCCTTTTATTCAAATTTTCTCTACATCTACTCAATTCAACCATTCTCTTTCGTATTATTTCGTTCCCTTTTTCTCTGATGCCAATTTGTTCCAAAAATTCTAACAAGAGGTTGTGATCCACTATGTTGAAAGCATTCTTGTGGTCCACCATCATTGACACTACGTAGTACCCATCGAGATTCTCATTGATCCATTACAATGTTACGCGTAGCTTGTGTATTGCTTGCATTCTGAAACCCGAATTGGTTTTCGTCATACAGTTTATACCTGTGTAAAAAGCAACGTATCGTCTTTTTTTATAACTTTCAATTATTTTTGAAAAAACGCTTGTCATGGTGATAGAGGGATACTTTCCCGAATTGGTACAATTACCAGATTTGTGAATTGGCGTTGTTAGGATTTTAGGCAGCCTGGGAACACTGCAGATTCCATACAGTCGTTTGTTATCGATGTTAACTGTGGGGCTAAGACGTTTTTTAGGCATGTTAGGTTCATTGATGAAATTCCGTCCTTACCTGGAGCTGAGTTGTTTCTGGGCGATTCAATTATTGTTTTTATTTCTTCCGTTGCTGGTTGCATGTATATAGTGTGTGGATTAATTTAGTTTACCGCTATTTTCTCGTTACCTTTGGCTGTTCTTGTCCAATTGAAGAAAAGTAATTATTCATTCCTTGTGCAACTTCCATGTCATTGCTAATTATTATTTAATTTATATTGTTGTGTTTGCGTTCGCCATTTAATTCCTCATTGCGTTCTCTCCATAATTTTTTAGGGTCATTTCCTGCCCTGTTGATCTTCTTCTCTAGCTGTTCTGTTTTTGTCTTTTTTATGTCATCTGTAACCTTGTTCTTTATTTATTTTTTCTCTTCTTTTAGTTTGGAGTTTATCGGTTCCCGCTTATGCTTATCATAAGCATATTTTTTCTTTTTGGCTAGCTCAATGATCCGGTTATTGATCCATAGTTCATTTCTCGTCCTTCTTTTCATGTGTGTAGTTGATTCCTTGGCTCTCTTGAATTATATTTATTATTGCCTCCACGTCTGGCTGTTCTGCACTTGTTAGTCTTTCCTTGGTTTTTGCTAGTAATGAGTCATAATTAATTTTTTGATAATTTATACATTTCATTACCTTGTTTCTACTTTTGTTTCTTAGTTTTGATTCTATTAATTCGTACACTAATTGTTTCACGATCGCTTATATCGGAATCCTCTATTGATATGTCCATTAAGTATTTTTTCCTATCTAAGTTCGTAATTATGGGTGTACTGATCAGTACACCATCAGTGCACGTGTACTGATGATTATCATTCCCTAATAGGTTGATATTCATATCTCTTATGATAATAAGGTTTTTACTATTGGCAGTTATATCATCCATGAACTCTATAATGCAGTCATTATTGTGATTCGATGGATTGTATAATGTTACCACTGTAACATTCGGATGAGTGTTTGTTATTTTTATGACTGCAAAGTCTATATTGCATCTCTTCTCGTATTTGATGGTGTCATTAAGTTATTTTTTTATAAAAATAGCCACTTCTCCACCTATTTTTCCTTTTCCAGATCTAGTTCGTATCTAGTTTATTTGTTTTAACTTTTAGCGATTTGGAAAGAGGCCAGATATGAAACTTTATTACAAATGTTATCAAAGGTTAAAATGTGTATATGTACTTTTTTCTTTGTATTATTTCCCACATTTAATCCTTGAGTATAATAATGTTGCTCCTATAACTTTTCTTCTTCTACTTAGATTCTTAAAGATTTAATCTATAAATCTTTGTATTTTCGATTCTTAGCCACGAATTTTTACTGACTGAATTTGTCATGACGACTTTCAAACCAAATTTGGATCAAAAATTTTAAACAATGCCATAGAGAGAAATATATTGCTACAATATTCATAATATGACTAAGACGAAATCAATTTAAAAATACCCATTTTCTCAGTGTAACTATATAAAACCAACTTTGTTTAATTTTTTATGCATTTTTTCTTGTACGGACTCCATTCTTGAACATTGCAGACACTGAATCAATATACACGGAAGCAACTAATAATGTCCTTCGTAACTACGGCAAGACTCTCGATTGGAGTATTAAAGTTGAGTTAATGGGTATGATAGGTACAGATGTAGCTTACCATTTAGTTTCAGTCTTGGACTTACCAATCAGCGCAGATGAATTATATAAACGATTACATGAAGAATATAATATATTGATGCCCAACGCACAACTAATGCCAGGTACGTGTTCCAGATACCGAAAGAATTTACGAGAAAATCTATTCTAATTTGGCCGAAAAATATGGAAAAGTTTTCACGTCGGAAGTGCGATATAAAGTACTTGGTAGACAGGAGGTGGACAGCTGTAAAATAGCTGTTAGTGAGCTGAAACTGCCGATAACGTGGCAACAATTCCTTCACGCATTTCGTGAACAAGTCTATAGCGTAATGAAAAGTCCACGCCTGATGTCAGGTTAGATTTATGTGTACGTCAAGTGCGAGAAATTATGTTGTTTTTATAATTCGACTTATATTCATAAAATATTGGTAGATGATAATTTTACATCAAAGTTTTATGATTATATAATTCAATTTGACTTTCCATCAATTTTATTTTTAATTGTAAACATTAACAAAATCCGAGTTAGGAGAGTCTATATATATAATATCTGCGCATGTCCGGTTCAATGGGATGATAAGTGCAAATTTTACCAGCTTGATGTACTTCTTGTTTTATGTGCGTGCTTTGAGACAAGAAAACCTCGAAAGTAAATAAATAAGTAGTTGTATGTTAAAGCCTATTAATCCGGATGTGCGATATTGAAGTTATAGCGGACATTTATTAAGGCCAATATAAATAATTTTAGGCGCTGAAAGATTAGTAAAACATCTCCATGGAAACAATGTCCCAATCGCAGTAGCAACATCATCTTCAAAAGAGAGTTTCTATTTAAAAGTACAGAATCATGAGGATTTGTTCAAGAAGTTCAACCATATAGTAACTGGTGGTTCAGATCCCGAGGTGAAAGCTGGAAAACCCAGTCCAGATATTTTTCTCATTTGTGCTCAACGATTTTCACCTTGTGCGCAGCCATCCGATTGTCTAGTTTTCGAGGATGCTCCAAATGGAGTGGTGGCAGCTACTGCCGCTGGCATGCAGTGTGTTATGGTACCTGATCCTCATTTAACGGAAGATTTAACTAAAGGTGCTACGAATGTAATAAGTAATTTAAATGATTTTAAACCGGAATCGTTTGGTTTACCACCGTTTAAATAAAAACTTAGTTCAATATGTAGATCATTTAACTCTAATATATGTACATAACATAAATAAATCTGTATTTATTTTATTAATTTTGTTAGTTGATCCATAACTTCATTCGACTTTAAATTATTTAAAGACACCTTCCTTTCTCTTCCTTTTTCTGCAAACAAGATTTAAATATGAATTATTGGTAATGTCTATACATTTTTAGTGAAGGAAACTTCAAATAAAATGGTAGCTATTCGAGTTAATTCAGAACTACAAGCACAAACACATCAAGATTCATGCAAACAAATTAGATTACACGTGCCTGAATAAAAGCATTCTCTGTTAACAAGAGTTTTAACGGACTTGCTTAATGTTCAGATGTGAATTACTCATTTCTAGATACTTAACATTAAAAAACGAAAAACCGTAGTTATTATTACATATTAATTGAGTCATTTTAAAAGGCATACATAAGCTCATAGATGTTACAAAATTTTAAAGCTAAATTTGTTGAACTATAACAAAACTTTTGTTATCACTAATAGTAAAAAATATAGATACAAAATTATTTGCTTATTACGCTTACCAAATCTAGCCCATAAACGTGGTTGAACTCCGGAACATTCTCTGATCAATATGGGAAATCCAGGATTCTCAATCTTAATAGGTACGTAAAATTTCTCAATGAATTCTCTATAATGCAATTGTATTATTTCGTTATGTAACAAAATTTAAACACATACTTACCGTACACCCTTACTTCCTTCGCCTTTTTGACATAAATGTAAACGTAGTTCTCTCAAGTGCGGTCCAAATTTTGAAATTGTAGACATTTTCAGACTATATATTTAATATTTATGATGTTATAGGTTAAGTTTCGTATTTGACTGTGCATTAGAAAAATCTCTGTTACACCTACTGTTTGAACGTAAGTCAGAATATGAAGCATTTCAAGTAACATAAACATACCTGGAGTATTTAGAAAAAATTAATTAAATATACCTATTTTGAAACAACATATTTTTAACCTATTAAAAATCATACAAATTTTCTAAAAATTAAATAGCAATATATAGAACTGTTTTTTTTAAATCGACTATGTAGAAAGAAGTTGCAATTTATCAGCACTATCGGTTTTGTCAAAATGTGATTGCCTATGAAATAAATTGGCCTATCGAACTAAAATTAAATGAACGTTGAGCATGAATTATCTTGCATCGGTTTCTGCTTATTAGCGTATTACAATAATTATGATGAAAGTAATTATTTTAGTTCTTAAATTTATGCAGACTATCATTTTTGATTTCTTTACATTCGGTAAAAAATTTAAGAGGGGGAGAGATCATTTTATGGTTTATAACACAATAATTAATTTTTAATTATTTCTGGGGAGGGTTTGATTTATTAGTTTTAGAATAAATGTTGACATAATAGTTATCG
This sequence comes from Adranes taylori, assembly GCA_009867245.2. Taxonomy (NCBI): domain Eukaryota; kingdom Metazoa; phylum Arthropoda; class Insecta; order Coleoptera; family Staphylinidae; genus Adranes; species Adranes taylori. Next base: position 15,250 of record WYDF02251570.1, read on the forward strand.
ATGAACACCAATGGTAAACTAAGAATAATCGAAATTTTAAAACACTACATTGACGGATGACGAAGAAGGGGAACTGTATATAATGCAGGAAAGGGGGGAGACGGACGTTACACAGTAGGGTTGGAGATGGAACAAAAACTGGCTTCAATTCTTCGTATTATGCAAAAATTGGGTTATGGTCTGTCAAGAGTTGAAGTTCTTGATTTGGTGCAGATTTATGTAAAGGTTAATCAAATCAAAACAAGGTTCAAAGATGATCGACCTGGCGGCGAGTGCTTTATACATTTTTGTGCCAGAAACCACTCTCCCATTAAAAAAATCGTAAGGTGTCGAAGTTTCCAGAAAGAAACAAGAGAATCCATGTGTAATATATGGATTTTTTGATGGAAAAGACTATAGCTGGAAAACACTATAGCTGACTTACATTTAGAGGGCAAGGCTGATCAAAGCTTTAACTGTGACGGAACGAACTGTTCTTGTCAGATCCATTGAAGACTAAAAGTGTGGGTTCCATTGGTACAAAATGCACCAGAACAATTTCAACATGTAATAAACTACCATTATTAACCATTTTTTAAGGCAAAAATATTATGGAATCATGCGGAAGCGACTGATAAAAAGGATGGAAAGTGTCATCAATTTTTGTGAGGTGGTTTAAGAAATGTTTCTTACCAAATACACCGAAGGAGCACCCTATGTTTTTAATACTTTATGGCCACGCTTCACACATGTCCTGCGAGTTAATTGAAGTAGCAATCAAGAATCGAGTAGATATTTATTTTGAAACTTCTTCCTCATTTCACACACATCTTATAACCATTGGGTGTAGGTATTTTCAAAAGCATGAAAACTAGATGGGATCAAGCTTTGTGTCAATGGTAACGATGTAACCGGCGTAAAAAAATTGCAAAAAGTTTGTTCAACTCCATAATAAGACATATAACGTTATGCCAAGTATTAATATTATTAATGCGTTTAAAACTACTTGTATTTATACTATTGAAAATAATGGATCTGACCGAACACAAATTTCAAGAAACATATTTTCCAAGTCCGATTTGGCAAAATATGACGCACAAAAAGCTCATGTTCCCAGAAATATCAATGAGTTGAATATTAAAATTAAAGCTGTTACACTTGAGCCCTCTTCAGACTAACAAGTCAATAGAAACAAAGAAGCTGAAATACTTGTACAGCATAATTGGAAAACTGCACAGGCTCAAGGAAAACTAGAGCTAGACGGTAGCTCCCCATCAACAAGTGCACCTCACATTTCATTTGAGACAATGCAGTGAAATTTACTTAAAAGAAATACTGTAGCATTTGGAGAAGTACAAACAAAAAGAACAATCTGTTCTGGTGCAGAGCTTATTACACACCCGAAAATCTAAACCAATAAAAAGGAAGAAGAAAGATTGCAGGTAGAAAAAGAGAACAATAAAGTGAAAGGAAACAGGCAAGAACAAAAAATATAAGGAATAAGTCAGGTCCTGATTTGGAGAACAATAGTTTAGACGAATCAGAATTTCAAAACAAACTGGAAGATATCCTACGTGGAAAGGTAAATCCAAAACACAAGTATCTAAGAAAAAAAAAGGTGGCAGATCCGCTAAGCTCTGACTCTGAGTGTTCTGAAAATGATCCGTCCGGTGCTATCTTCAGAAGAAGACGCGGAAAACTCTACTGCTGTTGTTGAAGGAGATTAAATTTTAGTAATGCACAATTCAGAACTTTATCCAGGAAAAGTACTCGCGGTGAAAGAAAAAAAGTAGAAATTCTGCACATGGCAAAATTTTGTATGTTTCGTGGCCATGGCTAAGCAAACCAGATAAACCGGAAATAATACATGAATCGGTATCGGAAATAATGCAAATTATTCATAAGCCACAGCAACCAAATAAAAGAGGAGTTTACATTATTCCTAAAATGAAGAGATATGCAACCTATAAATAGATGTTTCTCATAGAATAAGCTTTTGTGTTGTAACCCGTTGGTTAATTTTCTTATTAAGTACATTTTTTAAGCAGTTTGTCGTTTTCTTCTTGCAATTGCCATAACTCCAAAAATAATGATCCGATTTCCACAAAATTTATAAAGTAGAACAGTCACAACGCGATAGATAGTTCCGCCATCCACCATAGTAGGTATAAAACCGCTGCCTAAGATAACAAGAAAAGGATCGTAGCAACTTGTGTTTTAAGTAATCAAAGTCAAGTAAATGTGGATAATTACATTTCTAATAGATACATGTTATTTTTTCTTAAACATTTTTTCAAAAAATATGTATAAAAATATAAAACGCACAGAGCAAATACAAGGATTTCAAACTACAAAGTAACGTATTTAGCTATTTGGCTCCACGTAGCGTGTGTATTATTAAATAGTCTGTTTGGTACCGCATTTCTCGTATTTAAGGCCATTTGTGCTGCCATTAAACCGACGGCCACACATTTTTCTTCACTGGATCCATTAATCATAGCTGTAATAATACCTGCGGCTAAACAATCTCCCGCTCCATTAACATTTTTGTTTGATTCTACCAACTGCACCGTATAATGTCTTACATGGACTTGCTCGGAATTGTTCATTGTGGATATTCCCCATAAAGGTTCAGTGGCCGAAAATTTTCTTGCAATTATAAGACCGTCGCCTCCTAGAGTTACTATTATCGTATCTATGAATGCAACTAATCGTCTAGATATTTCAGCAGCTTCTGCTATCTTATGAGTGCATTTATCCTTGTCGTAATTTATATTTAACTCTTGCGCGATTTCTCGTAATTCGTTCATGTTTGGTGTGATATATTTAATTGAATACCAGTGCTTTGTTTGAAAAGGTTTTTTGCATACATCACGGTCGGTAGGTTCAAATAAAACTGAAAATTAAAAAATATTTACTTTAGAATGTATATTTACCTTAGGTGTATTAGATTTAACTTATACTACAATTAATTAATATTAGGGAAGAACCGTTATAAAATACGGTAGAAAGCGTCGATTACATTGGACGAATTTATTCGCTGCAAGTCAGTCAGCAAACAAAGTCGTCCGCGAGTGAGCGGCACAGAAATTGCGCAGTTACCTGTTCTTTTTTCCTTTAATATAAATTTAAAAATAATAAAGTGGAATAACAAAAATTTACGAACCGGATCCATGACTTTGGAATGTAAAACATATGGACTAGTGTAAAATTAGTTTGAAAACGAAATACAAATACTTCGATAATTCGAAGCTGATGGGAAGAATGGAAAAATTCAAATTATCCAAAAATTCGAATTCTGGAAGTAACAATTTTCTTTTAGTTTTAAGCTCTCAAAATGTTTGAAATAATACAGTAATTAAAGTGTAATGTTTATTATAAGCTTTATGTTCACAAATCAAAAGTTAATAAAGCTCTTATACAGAACTTTAGTAAACATTAGCAACAAGTTTATAGGCATATGTATACACTAGAGTTTGACAAAGTAGAGCCACTGCTGAAGAGCCACTGACGTTGCAGGGATTGGGAATTCTTCAACTTCCTCTTCTGCTAGATCCGACAATTCGGCACATTTATGTTTTTCACTTCTGCTAATATAGAACAGAAAGTTCTCCACCTGTTCATCTCAATTAAGTATTAACGTACTCCTCAAAAGTGACATGCGTATTAGCTTCCCACCCGACAGGTACATGGTTCTTCTAAAAGTCCAGTTGGATGCTGGTCAGATTTCTTAACGAATCCAGCTTTTTTTAAACAATTGGAATTGTTTTAGAAACTTGAGACCATGCATTCTGACACATTTTTGCTGCTTGAAGAAGAGCGATCTTTAAACTTTTGTTGCTGTTTTCCAATGAATCTGTCAAGAGCGTTTGTACAATAAGTGGTCGGTAAAAATTCTTTAAATTTTTTATAATGCCTTTTGCCTATAATGCCGTGATGTGATCCATTGGCTGTACAACTGTCATTCAAGCTTTTTTATTTGATTTGTACTCGAGTGGAACTTTAGGTTCTTAAAGCATCTAGAATTAGCAGATTTGCGTATCATCAGTAAAGGCAACTTTGTGGTGCCATCCCTATTGGCCCCAACCAATAAAGTCAATCTTTCCTTCTGTTCAGCAGCGATCTCCGAAAAGTTAACGTCCGGGGTACATTTAAAAAGCAAATACATTTCGTCTACGTTAAAAATGTCTTTTGCCGGGGTTTCTTCAATCATTTGTTCTACATCGTCTTTCCAAACATTTGCAGCTTCTTGATTAACACTCGCACTTTCACCGAACACAGACTTAAATGTTATGTTGTTTCTTTCCATAAAACCCTCCAACCAACCAGTACTCGCTTTGAAACCACTTTTCTCCAAACCTACAGCAAACTCTTCTGCCTTTGTTCGAACAATGGAATGTCACTGTCCCGTTGTTTAATATTTTCTTCCTATTTTTCAAATAATTAGACATTGTGTTGGGTGTTGCCCTGTCTACTCCTTAGACATGGCAACACATTTCTTCTTAACGACCTTCTCCACCTCACGAATAACAGCGATTTTTTCACAAAATGATAATGTCTTGTACGGAACGCGTGGTTAACTCAAAGACATTGTGATCACTCGCACAAACAATCACTGTTTAAACACAAAGGAGGCACTGTGTCGCATACTACTGTAACGACAAACCGAGGCTGAGCAGAGCATCGATTGACATACTACCTAGATCATTGATGTAGCGAGGCTGAATTTCGAAACGTGTCCAAACTATAGCGAGCGCCTAGGGATTTATTCTCAGAAGTATAATTCGATTAAGGCGATTTGATTTTTAGTGTTGTTGATACAAATACTCCGAACTATAGAAGTTTGACTTCGAATTATTCATAATTTTTTACATTGATTGCATATCGAAGTTTTGGGATCAATTTCAAAACTTCGAAGTAAAGGAAAATTCGAACTAAAGAAGTTAGAATTATCCAAGTTCTATTGTATTTAAAAAGTTTTATGCAAATCCTGAGAGTGTAGGATTGGTAGTAGGAATAGACGAGAAACAACTTAAAGCAGAAAGAATCTAAATAAAAATAAATTAAAATGTTTATAACACATAAATTAGCTCCAATTCCAGCGCGACCTCTAGTTTACGATATCTTGTAACTACTGCCTGGTAAGTAGCTAGCATATAAGCGATTTTAGTAGCTATGTCGATTACACAAAATGATTTCATTCGTCAGGGGGTAAAATCGCCAGCAAATAGCGAATTCGCGAGCGACTAGGCGACTCAACCCTATTACATTGAGCGAGTTTGGCAGCAATGAATACATTCGACAGCGAATAACGATTAAATTCACCCAATATAGTTGAGGCTGAAAAAGGCAGAGGCGGCGTAAGGCGTGGGCGACGTGGGCCACAGCCCACGGCCTCGCGGTTTGAGGGGCCTCGCGCCAC
>WYDF02251581.1:0-20649 GCA_009867245.2 Adranes taylori
ACCCGGAATAATAACAACAATACATATATTCACACCCGCGGAAATCTAAAACTTCAAAATATATATATATATATATATATATATTAGTTCCAGTACCTCTGCACAATTATATTACATATTCCCTTTTTTTATAACTGTGAAATACTGTAAATAGAATATAGATTTATAAGAATCAGCCTGGAGATTATTTTGAATTTGTTTCGTATGACAGAAAAAATGTCGATCTGTGTATCGTTTTTATTTTTAAAACAAACTATGTCCCATTAGATGAAATCAAATCAAATTGTTCATAAATCAAAAGGAACAAACTGTGAGATTCCCCTAGAAGCCATTCACAAGTACAAAATAATACTGACAAAAATCTCTTATCTAAAGAATGCGGTTGTGAAAACAATCTATTTATAAACACGAATAGTGAGTTGACTAGAAAATAGCATATACGACACACATTTATATACAGCTATATATCTATCCTCTTTTATCTTATTGATATTATTGCAATGTCCTGCATTTTATACCCGACAACAATGGAAATGTAAGCGCTGCAGTAATTTTGAATATCCATTTAACTAAATTGAAACCCAGTATTCCACCTCCAAAATAATTTTATTTCAAAACTTATGAAATATTAGCGCTATCCAGATTTCGAAGGTCTTAGCTTCCTTATTCAAGCGTATTTTAAGAAGTTCTTAAATAAGTTGAAGTTACATATTAAAATTTCCTTCAAAGTTGTATGAATTTTTGTTAAAACTGGGCAAAACGGCATTTGATTAAAATCATTTTGAAGAAAATTGTTTTTTTCTCATTAATATTAATTATTTATAAAAACTTTCCTTAATTCAGGATTACAAAAAATTAAAAACCAATTCTTAACAGAAGTTAAAATAAAATATCTACCACATTGAAAAACTACCGCATGGTAGTTTTTCAATTATTCAAAAATTTTTATAGTAAATTTTAATTTTGGCCTCATCTTAATTACATAAGATTAGACTTGATCATTCGACGATTCTATTTGCACCCTATTTGCAAAATTTAAAATCAAAATTTTCGAATAATCAAAAACCTACCATGTGGTTGATATTTTATTTTAACTTCATTGATTTTTAAATTTTTGTAATCCAACTAAGGAAAGTTTTTTATAAATAATTTATTTTAATGGGAAAAGCAACTTTCTTCAAAATGATTTTAATCAAATGCCGTTTTGTCCAGTTTGAGTAAGCAGGTGGCTAGTTTGAACAAAAATTCATACATTGGAGGAAATTTTAATATGTAACTTGAATTTATTTAAAAACATCTTAAAATAAGCTTGAATCAGGATGCTGAGAGCTTCAAAATCCGGATAGCGCTAATATTTCATAACTTTAGAAATAAAATTGTTGTGGAGGTAGAAAACTGTGTTTCAATTCATTTTAATGTAAATATAACAATCACAGATGAAAATAAAGTCCTGCTGTTGATCAATTATATTAGTTTCTATCCTAACAAAATTTGTTCAAGCAGTTCAAAAAAGTTCACAGCAAATACCAGCGAACCATTTTTGGGCACGTAGTAGGGTTTTTCCTACCTTTTTATATCTCCATTTATTACTTACTTCACAGGCATATATAAATATGAACATATGTTAATAAAAAGCAAAAGTTTAATAAAAATCTTACCTCAAGATTATCAGACGATTCATTAAGTTGTTGCTCATCAACAGAATTAGCGGTTAGATGATAATGGCGTTTCTTGAGTGGTAAACGTTGCTCATTATTAGATTTTTGCTCCTTATTATTACAATTATTTGCAGTGCCCTGTTTCTTCTTCTTTCGGCTATCGCCATAATAATCTGATGTTTTACGTTTTTTCGTGGTTTTCTTCAGTGCTTTAACCAATGGCACTAATTCGGCAATTGGAACTGAATCCTCATCTTTATTACCCGTCGTTTTTATAGTCGCACTAGAACCAGTCGTTGCACCGTTGATATTAGTTAAATATTCAGTTGATTTGATATTGCATAATCGAATAAAATCTTGAATTAATCGATCGATTTCAGCATTAAACGTCGTTTCCGGGTAGGTTGTTGTTGTTAATGATTGTGATGGTCGCAGAATTTTTAATTTGCATTTCTTATGTTTACGATTTTGTCGCTTGCTGTGCATTAGTTTAGCGTATTTATTATGAATATTGTTACAATTTCGTTCAAGTGTCCGTGATTTCACTGCTAGAACACTAATTTTATTATTTTTTATTGATTTATTACCAGTCGCAACTGATTGCTTATTATCAGTATTATTTTTCACAGCATTTGTTATTGTTTTAGATGACTTCTTTACTGTTTTAGTAGAAGGCAAGATCTTTTGTTGATTATTCAGTTCCAAACGTTTACTGACACGTTCGCATATATCATACAAATGCGTCGATTTTGAAGGCACTTTACTATTTGATGCACCTGCTAATTCTAATTCCTGTTTACTTCTCATACCATTATTATTACTATTATTAATCTGATAACGCTTCAAATTGGCAAGTTTCTTTTGTTTCATTGTTACTTTCCTACCAAACTTATTTGTTGATATATCTGTACAAATTTTATTCTTGATTGTTTTAGTCATTTTTCGTGGTCTCCCGGGACCTTTTTTCATTGTGGTTGTGCTCACAACGAGAGATGCATCAGGTTTTGTGTTAGGTGCAATCGTTTTTTTCTGCTTCTCTCGATTGGTTTTTCTTCTTTGAGGATAAAGAACTCTATCGACAATATTAGTATACAGAATACGATCGTAGGAAGATTGTGATGTTTTCGTTGTAGGTGTTTTTAATACTTTTGTTGTTACATCTGATTTTCCTGCCGCCTTTGTTTGATTTTTTTCTACTGCTTTTTGTTGTTTTCTAGTTGATCCTATGTATATAATTTATAAAAAAAAAAGGTTAGTAGTATTCATTCTAAAGGTATCCATTAACAGTTGAAGAAACACGCACAGTTTACAAGTTTTCACAGTTAAAATCTGGGAAAAAATCATGCGCTATGCCAAATCATTTATACCTACTAGTTTGAGCTCTGTTATTGTACAAACGCTAAAAAATGTCTGATAGGCACATCAGGTTTATTAGTATTAGCAGGAACCTCTTGGACATCAATAACATCAATATGTCATTGGCTATATGGTAAGTAAATCCTATGAGTTGGCGATTTATGAATGGTGATACGAGCTTTTTTAAATATAGACGGGACCTTTGATAGATCAATTGTAATAAAGTTAAAGGGCTATTGAACCTTAAATATTCATCTGGATGCGATATGGATATATAGTAAATGGCTCGTTGGCCAAAGATTGCAGAGATGGAGATAACGAAGTGGTAATTGCTGCGGTTGTTAGTTATTTTAGAGCTCGATAAATCCTGGCTTCAAGCTGGTATTGAAGCTATTGCAAAATTGAAAATTATTAGAAAATTTGTGTTTTTTTATTACGTCGGGTACTTGCGGGACATGATCGTATAATCAATATTCTATAACTAGTTAGTAACGAAGTAACTATTCTTTCAACTGATTAGCAGAATATCTCTTGTATTTCATAATTTACCTTTATATGTGCTACTTCTTAAAACAGTTGCTGATGATTTTCCGCTGTTACCATTCATACTATTAGAGTCAATTGCAGCATGTTTTTCCATTGTCGGACTTATTCGAAAATTCGGACTTGATTCGCGAGTAATGCCCGGATTCGGACTGTCCTGTATGCCTGAATCAGGTGACACATTCGGATCATTCATCTTTTTCTCTTTTTTGTCTCTCAATACTTCTCCTTTATCTCTTTCGACGTGCATTGAAGTATCTTTTGAACTCGAAACGTCAATTGATAATTGGCATGTCACTGTCGCAGTCGATGCTGATACATTATTTTCTATTATTTGATTTTTTGCAGAAATCTTCTTTTTCCTCTTTTTCTTAGTTTTAGGTCTGCCCCTTTTCCGTCGTTCATTCGATTGAATGCAATTTGATGGTGCTTCAAAAGAATCATCAGGGTATTTTTGTTCCATACTTGTATTTGTAAGTGAAGCATTTGACGAAGATAAATTGTTATCATTAAAACTAGAGACGTTAGAAGAATTACTTGCAACCGTTAACATAGATGGCACTTGTACCAGATTATTTCGACTAGAACATGTTGAAGTAGATGGCGCACATGCAAAAACTGTGTCCTGTTGAACAAATTAAAAACATGTTATTAATAAATGTCTATATGTCAAATTTTTAATAGCTGTAATATTATACTTTTGTTTAACACAACGAAAATAAATTGAAGAAGATTGCAAAACAGATATTCTTCAAGGTGACAAAAAATAACATTGAATAATTTTAGTACGTTCTGGCACACAAGTCTGATATCGTAAATGAATAAAAAAAATCCAATCCGGCTGTATTCGTTTGAAAGCTTGATTACCTAATACAGAGGTAAACTGCTAATACAGAGGTAAAGTGCCTTGGCTCTCATAATATGGCCATTAATTGGAATTTTATTATTGTACATAATCGACTTTTAAGTTGAAAGGTGTTTTTCTATATTTTCCAGTCTAACTTTCGCTTCTCAAAATCTTGTCATTGTTTTTCAAATAAGTCGACTAAGTGTTGGATAGAATTTCAAATTCATTATTGATTTCTGATTTTTACTTTACTAATCACCGTTACCTTTAGAACTCTTGTTAGTGGTTTATAAGGAGTGTTAGCTTTTGAAGACGCTCACAAACTACGTAGACACTGTACGTACGGTACGCGTATCACAATTTAGAATTAGTGATAATTAGTGTAGATAAAATGAAAAAGATGATAAAATGTCAGAGCAGTAGATATTGCCATTTAGAATTTTGGATCCAAAGACGAGGTCAAATATAGTGGCGACCAAATTATACAATAATAATCTAACGAGTGAAATGTATACAAATGTTAAGCAATGCACATTATAAACATTCTTAGTAGTTCTTTTTATATAGTACACAATACGGGTTTAGGAAGGGGCGCTCTACAGTAGACGCTATTATGAAAATTAAGCGAACGGCCAAACAAAGCAACCTGGAGGATCAAAAAAGTCGGGATGATGGTAAATGATGCCCAGACGCTTTTAATACGGCGTCGTGGGAATCAATCCTAAGAGCCCTAGAAAAAATCGACTTTTCAAAATAACTGGTCAGCATAATACCTATCTGAAATATAAGCACATAGTTTACGGGGAGCACGGAATTGAACACAAGATGGAGCTGTCGTGCGGCGTACCACAGGGCTCAGCTCAATACTCGTCCCAATTCTGTGAAACATAATGTACGACGACCTACTCCGAGTCGGCCTTTCTCGGGGCGTTAGAATGGTGGTTTTTACGTTGGCCATGGCTGCTGAGTCAAGAGAGTTGGCGGCCAATCTCCAACTAGTCTTACTAGAGGTGATGGAAACTGGCTCCTCAGAAAACAACGACAACGATGCTGGCCGGCAGAAGAAAAGTGACAGAGCCGAAGTTGACATTGGAGGGACACGTGATTAGTCTGACACAACACATACGGTACTTGGGAGTGAAGCTAGACAAAAGTCTAAACTTCATAAGACACGTAGGGGCTATAACTGAAAAGGCTCTAGAACGCTTGGGTACCCTATCTAAACTTACGCCCAGAATAGGGGAACTCAGCACACTAAAGAGAATGCTGTTGTGCTCGCCGGTAAACTCAGCAATTTTGTATGCTGCACCAGCATGGGTCAACGCAACGGAAAGGAAAGGGTCAACGCATCTGCCAGCTGCTAAACAAAGTTCAGAGAGTTGAATTGATAGCGATGCCTCGGATATATCATATAGTCTTAACGGATGGACTGCAGGTAATGACTGACACACCTCCGATGAGCATATTGGTGAAGGAAAAAGCCGCAGCTACAATCAAAGTAGGTATTCTCAGTCACTAGCAGACATAGGAGAAAAGATGCTAAGTGCATAGTAGACACGATGGGAGCAAACCGAAAAAGCGGGGTCGAGAAATCCCGGGTATAAAACAGTGGATCAACAGAATGAACTACCTCACACAAGTGCTTAGTGGGCGTGGATGCTTTACATGCTACCTATATAGAATAAAGAAAGTGCCCACCCCAACATGCGATCATCGTGGCCACGATGTGGACGACATCGAGCACACGGTGTTCACTGCTCGGCCTGGAATGAGGAAAGGAACTGTATATAAAGCTGCAGAGGGTGACTAATGTGGTGAGCCTCGTGCCACACATGCTACAGTGGCATAATCAGTGGGATACTGTGTCAAAGTTCATAGAGTATGGAATGAAGAAGAAGCAAACCGCAAAGAGAACCAGACCGATACCAGACCGAATTAAGAGATGTGATCTGGCCAGACAGCTAAGAGGGGCACTCTGAAGGAGTGTAGTTCAGGGGTGCTTGGAAGGGATCCTGGGTGACCCACTGCATGTGGGAGGTTTTTAGGGCTGCCACGTCCTCACAAAAAAAGCTCTTTTTATACGTCCTAGAAACGCAAAGCTCAAGGAACTATGTAGTCAATGTGGTCATTAAATGTGAAATTGGTATAAAAATTACACCTAAATCTTTAATAGTACTAACAATTTATAACGGGTGTGTGATGACTTTTTCTTCGAAAAACAAATCTGTATAAAATAATATAAAACATGTCGTCTTCATCCATGTTTATTTGCTATAAATTTTAGGGTACGTTTTCGGGAACTAAGCCCATTATCAAGTTAAAAATTGCGAACAACATCTAAGAATCATTTTTAAGTTCAACAATATATAAAATTAATTAAGTTATGAGTAAAAATCTTTACCTAATGTTCGAGTGTCGACAGCTTATGTCTCTATTTTGCTGAACAGTGAACCAACCGCCGAACAATATATAAGTAATTAGTAATTAAAAATATGTCTCCAATTTATTTTCATTTTCAACATGTCTCATTGTATATGTATTTATATTAAACGTTTAACTGTAAAATATTTAATATTAAATTCATTGTAATTTTCGTAATAAATGTCATTAACGATAAATGATTCGATTTGCAAGTAATGAATTGTTTTAATTTTGTCTATTCATTTTGTCAAACACTGAATTAAGTCTAAACGAATCGCGGACCTGTTCAGTTAGCGTTTGGATTAGTAACAAAATTTAACAACATAATTTTCTTTAAAGTTACCAACTTAAGCACACGAAAATTACTTACAGTCATGTTTACTGAAGTTGGTTCAGTGTTCGGCATTGTGGAAACATAAGCGGCCGACGCTCCAACAATATAGATTTTTACTCATAAGTTAGTTAAATTTACATATTGTTGATTTTTTGACGTTGTTCACAAATTTTAGCTTCATAATGGGCCTAGTTCCCTAAAACGTTTGCTAAAAGTATATTTTAAATAAAGATAGACGAAGACAACATATTGGTTTCTATTATTTTAATAAGAAATGGTCCACGACAGTATAAATGGTTTAAGCATATCTGTTTATATTAAGAAACAAATTGTTTGCTACGCACCAGTTCCGCTAATTGCCCAAGTCATTTTGTAGTATATTTCCATCTGTATTGTGATAAATTCTAAATATTAATTATACTTGAAGAATACTCACTTGAGTGTGATTAATTTTTTGTGATGTATCCACAGTTTTGCTTATTTCACACGTCTTAATCGTTGTCTCACTATCAGTTGGTTTTCGTTGTTTTTCTCTAGTACTTTCCTCATTCAACCTTTTTTCCCCATCTGGCTTATCATGTTCATGTCGCGAAAGAAACTGTCGGACAAGTGAATTTGCATAAAGCGAATTTGGCGCTGGAAAACGTCGCTCCGTCGCTAATGATAATGCATTAGGAACAGCAATATCCGAATTATCACGATCATCATCATCATCATCCTCATCGTCCGATGTGATCGCCGCCCGTGCAAGAATTGCAGCGACTGCACGCTGCGGTAATTCCATATCGGAACTCGACGTTGCATCGCAGTTTACTGCTGCCATAGTTGATGATACGCCAGAAATGGTCGCATCACGACTAACTTTTAGTGCGCCATCTTGATGAACAGCTGAGGATAATGACATGGAAGAATCGTCATCTACAATATGTAAATTTTAAAATAAATTATATTAACGTGAATAAAATTTATTACCTTGTACAATTTCTGAACTCGACAAATGATTAATACGTGCGCTATTGGAACCTAATGCCGAGATTGGAATAGAGACTACTGGTTGATGGACCATTGATTGATTGTGGTTATTTCCTGATGAATTCGCTGTTGACGAGCTAGCCGATGAACCTGTCGTGGTAAATGCACCGAACGTATCAACGATCTCGTGCTGATCTGGTAAAATTGCAGCCAAATCCTCTTCACGAATTTCTTGCAACTGGCCACTAACTGCAGTTAATAGGAAATCAATTATGTAGGTAGATTATTATACAAGATAACGAAAATGTATACTAATATGTTAGGCCGCGATACTCACTACATTATCAAAAAAAAAAATCGTGGACGAGATCTCCACTCCATCTTTTATATACTGGAAGTCCTACGTTTTGTTATATCTGGCATAAAACAAAAGTTGAAATTTTTAATTTTGACTCACTTATAACTCGTAAATTCAATTTGCACAATAGTTGTTTAGGGTAAATGAAATAAAACTTGCGTGACCTAAAAATCACCTACGCATTAATCCCCCGGTTCCCGTGCTTGCCTACGGCGCGGACAGCTTGTCCGCGTTGCCGCGATCTGGGCTCGCTCTTGACTCACTTTTTCCCAGTATTTGCCTACGGCGCGGACAGCTCTGCTGTCCGATTTGCCATGGCCTACGATCGCTCTTGAATTTTTTTTTTAATAAATTTTAAAATAGCAGTCTGGCATGCAAGGCCGACGCCCTGCCTACTACAGTATTATCAGTTATTTAATCTGCGCATCAACTGATGTGATCTGATTTGATGCGATTTCAACTGATTAGAACTGATTTGAATTGATTTGATCTGATTTGAACTTCGTTGAACTGACTTAATCTGATTTGAACTGATTTGAATCAGATCTGATTTGAACTTATTTGATCTGATTTGATCTGATTTGATCTGATTTGATCTGATTTGATCTGATTTGAACTGAATTGAACTGATTTGATCTGATTTGAACTGATTTGATCTGATTTGAACCGATATTATCTGGTATCTGGGTCGATATTATCCATCCAAACTTTCCCACTCTATTTCCCTTCTTCAAATTCATTTTTTCACATTTCCATTCAGACACCAATGGGAACTGGACAGAATCAATCCTTGTCCTGACTCTCAAGCACACTGCGCTCTCTTGTTGTATTGTTCATAACTAAATAATCGAAAATCGACCGTCACCCTATCCCCTTATATGTAATCTCCCCATCCCAATCTCCATTCATACATCCATTTGTTACCATTTTCCCCTCTTCGCCCAGCCATTCCACGAATCTCTTTCCTTCTGAATTGATTATTTTATCAATCCTTGTCCCGGTCAGAATCAATCCTTGTCCCGACTCTCAAGCACACTGCACACTCTCTTGCTCTATTGTTCATAACAACATAATCTAAAACCGATCCTCACCCTATCTCCTTATATGTAACCACCCCATCCCAATCTCCATTCATACATCCATTCGCTACTATTATCCCCTCTTCGCCCAGCCATTCCACGAATCTCTTCCGAATTGATTATTTTATCTTTCGATTTCCTTTTCACATTCTCCTTGCTCCCCAATTAACAACTCTGCTCTTTCCCAGATCCTCGCATTGAAATCTCCCATTATAGTTACCATATCCACTTTCTCTATCACACTTTCAATATATTCACTCATTTGTTTTAGATATTCAGGCGCAATTATTTCTAATCAACCGTAATGATCATCCATTTCTTGTCATCCTTCTTCCTTCCCAATCAGTCACTTTATATTTTCTTCTCTTATCCGTTCCTTTATTCCTTGATGTATGGCTCCACTTGCTGTCACGATCCCACCACTTGCTCTACCTCTCATATTTACTCTGTTCGCTTCAGCCATTTTCCCTCATAACCTTCTGTTACCTTATTCTTATTCGTTTCAATCGTCCTTCTCCACATTTGCCTCAACCATACCTAGACGTCAAATTGTTAGACGTGAAATTGTAGATGACATAGTCTCTAAAATCTCTATCATCTCCTTTATTTCTCAAACCCGAAACATTACAACTTACCATTCTCACTATGTTCCCTTTTATCTTTCGCAGCTTATCCTTTCCCATCCCGTCCCATCCTTACAAAAGTTCACAATATACCTATACCCATGATTCATACGTAAGTAGAAGGAATTGGATGGTTTTGCCCGGTCCACCACCACACTAAAAAAGTTTGAGAACCACTGGTTTTCGGCGCATGGGCAGCCACGCCCACCCGATGCCTTCATTAAATCCATGCGACGTGATTGGTCCACGTCTTCAATGCTGCTCTCTGATTGGCTGTTTGACGTGATGACTCATCTGAATCGACCAATGGCAGGCCGTTCCACACTTTCCCCACCACAACAGAATTCAAACACCCCTCACCATTACAAATAGCCCACAAAAATGCAAGTTTTGCGCACTCCAAGTAGGCCGACGACTTAAATGTAAACAGAAAAGATCACGTGACATCAATGTTTGTAAACAAAAAAGCACGTGGTCGCGTTGTTTATAAACAAAAAAGCACATGGTTGACTTAAAAACAGGTGGTGTAGCTCTGACCCGCAGATGTGGCTGATCTAATAATAAATTATTCAGCATTTTTGATACAGGTATTGAACGTTTTGAATATCCCATTTTAAAATGTTGTCCAAGTAACGAGTTTGTTTCTTAAAATCACTTCTTAGATGAAGCCGAAGATACCGGAGACCGATGCTACACGAAATTAAATGATGACACCAGTAGTCGATTATGCACGAAGATAAACGATAATACACGAAGCCGTTGATTTCAGAGACCGATAAAGCACGAATATAAACGACACCGATGTTATACGTCAATACACGAATTACCTGTCTTCAGGTAACATGTCTTCAGATGTTGAGGATTTACCATTTAATGGAACACACATATGCTCCGAAATGAAAGATGAAAGCGAAGCTTTCAAATCCGGGTAGCACGCATCCATAAGATTAGCCCTTAACCCGAATAGACGCAATTTGGTCGATTGGAGTTGATTTTTATGGCTGCTCTATAGAAAATTGCCAACAGTTTTCTTTGTACCAAACCTAGATTCATAGAGCAAAATTTATAGCACACAGTACATAAGGCTCTACCAATCCCATAGTATAGTATGGTTAAGGGTTGTGAACAAAATGGTTCTAGATAACATTATAGTTTAGTTTGAAAATTCTCAATATTTTCCTTTCTACTAAACCTGGATCAATAGAACAAAATTTATAGGATACAATACATAAGGCTCTATCAATCCCGCAAGTTCTCCCAACTCATGTTTAAGGGTTGCCACTAATAAAGCTGGGAAAAAATTACCAACACTTTCTTAAATTCAGATTGAAAATTTTCAAAAATAATTTGTATAATGTCTACATCGCTAATAAGTTAAATATATTATAATATAAATTTGTTAAAATCAATTTATTATTTTGTAAAAATAGAAAATTAATGAACAAATTTTAGACCTTGTATAAACGTAATATATCGAAATAATTGCAAACAGCATTCGTCGCTAAGTAAATAATCGAGCTATCTACGTAACACCACCTCGAGATCAAGATAGGTCAAATATAATCTTAATTCATTTGATATGAGTTTTCAGTGTAAAATTAGTTTTGAAGCAATGTTTATTTATCTCAATTTATTTAAAACATGAAAGCAAATTTTATTTGGGAAATTATTATAGAAAATTCATAAATTTTCCACAGATATTAATTCTAAAACTGGAAAATAGTTGTATGGACTTATTTTATACAAAATATTAGAAATACAGGTATATATAATATTTTGAAATACATATAAGAATTAATATAGTATTCTTAAATGTTATTTTGTTTTTTATTTTAGATTCAAAACGAATATTAATTAAAAGTTATTGCTAGATATATGAAGTGTTCGGAAAATAATTGTAAAATCAAAGATATTAATGAACATATGTAAATAAAAATGTTTTTTATTATATGAGAACGGTTGGCAAAATAAGAGATGTGAAACGAACAATATCATTTAAACATATTAATTAGAAATCTTTCTGAAATGATTTTCAAGATGTATAGCCTTTTTACATAAAATAAAAGTGCTTTTTGTGATTATTAAATTTATTAAATATTGATTAAACTATAGTGCTATATTACTGTGTGAACATGTTAGAAATAAAAAATTTAAAACAGTTTGGGGTTTTTATTTAATGGTTGATTCATCTTAATTGTGTTTTTAGTTATCAAGGTCATATAAGTATTTGTATGCAAATTTAATAGTAAACAACAAACATGACGTTTTGTTATGGGGCTGATTCATCCCAATTGTGTGTTTTTCTTTTAAGCGTACTAGATATTGAATATTTATAGGAATAAGAAAATAAAAAATAATTTTCAATACTTTTAGTAAGGTTTTCTGTCAATACAATATAATTTTTAATAAGCCCTTGTTGACTTAAAAGCACCTGCAAAATATTGTTTTATTTACTATGTTCACTAGAAACATTAATAAAGATTGGTTATACAGAAAATATAAATTATCTCTAGGATCTTTTCAGTTAAAATCTAAATCATTTTATTAATAATTCTGATTTTTAATAGTTTCAAATCTAGTAACTACATTCCAAACATTTATATTTATTTTTCACCAATATGAATAAACTTATGATAGTTTAGAGTGCATTCAGAGACTCGTGTAATACTATTCCTTTAATTTTATGTACGATTAAAATAAAAAACTAAGCATATGATATAATTTTGTTGCTTAAGTAGATGCGAGAGATATTGTGACATATGTGAGATTGTACAGAACGGGGGCTGCTGTATTTACCATTAAATTGACCGATAATACGATTTTCATATCCGAGCCAGGTATGTACGCGTTAATGACATGATCAAAAAAGAAAGAAGCAGTTGAATTCACGAAATCGATATTTGAAGATGTTTTACCATCTTTGCGAAAGACTGGTTGTTAGAGAAAGAAAACGACGCGCTGACCAAACAACTAGCTATTGCAAATAATAAAATACTTGATAGCGACAATATAATCAATGTTTTGAACAATCAACTAATGATTGCGAAGCAAAACACCAAATACATATATGCGTTAACAAAACAATCAGATAAAGATATAGTAGTCTTGGCACATCGATTTGCAGATATTGCACAAGATGTAATTGCAAAACCTACACAATCCGACTTGCTTCATACATTAATAATTCATTCATTGAATGAATCTGCTGATGATCATTCTAGTAATAAATTAATTTTCACTCGTCAGCTCCGAAATCTTCAAAAATCTCTAGAGGTTGACAAAGAAGTACCCAAATGTTCAATCTATCAATCAGCAAAAATATGTGCCGAACAGAATTAACATTTTAAATAGTTTAAAGGAGCAGATAAAATTTAATAAAATAGAGTTTACATCAAGAACAATACACTTAATGTACCAGATGATAAGGAATCAAACGAAGGTATTTTAAATAAAAGATCTTGTTATAAATAAAAGCGATTTGTTGTAATTATTATTTTTTTTATTCAACGCTATATACTTTAAAACGTTTTGTTTTTATTAACACAATATCTCTCGCATCTACTAAAAGCAGCTAAATTTTTATATCATATGTTTGGTTTTTATTTTAACCTCATCTGACATAAAATTAAAGGAATAGTATCACACAAGTCTCTGAATGTACTCTAAACTCGTTTATTCATACTGAAAAAAAAATGTTTGGTATGTGGTTAGTAGATTTAAAACTATTAAAAATCACAATTATTAATAATAATCTAGATTTTTACTGAAAAGATTCCAGAGATAATTTATATTTTCTGTGTAACCAATCTATTAATATTTCTAGTGAACATAGTAAATAAAACAATATTTTGCAGGTGTTTTTGAGTCAACAAGGGCTTACTAAAAATTAATAGCTTTCGATTCATAAAATGCTAAAATTATATTGTATTGACAGAAAAAAATAATAAAAATTATTTTTATTTTCTTATTCCTATAACTGTTCAATATTTAGTACGCTTAAAAGAAAAATACACATTGAGATGAATCAGCCCCATAACAAAACGTTATGTTTGTTGTTTACTATTAAATTTCGATACAAATACTTAATTTGTATACAAATTACCCTGATAACTAAAAATACACAATTGAGATGAATCAACCCTTAAATAACAACCCCAAACTGTTTCAATTTTTTTATTTCAAACTAATATGTTCACACAGTAATATAGCACTACAGTTAAATCAATATTTAATAATTTTTATCACAAAAAACACTTTTATTTCAAACAAAAAGGATATACATCTTGAAAAGCATTTCAGAAAGATTTCTAATTAATACGTTTAAAAGATATTGTTCGTTTCACATCTGTTATTTCTTAGTTCGCCTATAATAAATAATAAAAAACATTTTATTGCGTTCTCAAAAAACGTTCTCATATAATAAAAAACATTTTTATTACATTAAAATCATATGTTCATTAATATCTTTGATTTTACAATTATTTTCCGAACACTTCATATATGTAGCAATAACTTTTAATTAATTTACATTTTGAATCTAAAATAAAAAACAAAATACATATTTAGAATACTATATTATATTCTTATATGTATTTCAAAATTATATTATAAATATTATATATACCTGTATTTCTAATATTTTGTATAAAATAAGTCTATCCAACTATTTTCCAGTTTTAGAATTAATATATGTGGAAAATCTATGTCTTTTCTATAATAATTTACCAATTAAAATGCTTTCATATGTTTCAAATAAATTGAGATAAATAAACATTGCTTCAAAACTAATTTTACATTGAAAACTCATATCAAATAGATTAAGATTGTATTTGAGCTATCTTGATCTCGAGGTGGTGTTACGTAGATAGCTCGGTTATTGACTTAGCGACGAACGCTGCACGCAATTATTTCGACACATTACGTTTATACAAGGTCTAAAATTTGTACATTAATTTTCTATGGTTTACTAAATAAAAAATAGATTTTAACAAATTTATATTATAATATATTAAACTTATTAAACTTATATATACATGATAGAAATGATTATTGAAAATTTTCAACCTGATTTTAAGAGCTGGTAATTTTTTTCAAGCTTTATTAGTGGCAAGCCTTAAACATAAGCATTGGGAAAACTTGCGGGATTGATAGAGCCATATGTACTGTATCCTATAAACTTTGTTCTATTGATCCAGGTTTAGTAGAAAGGAAAATACTGCGAATTTTCCAACTAAACTATAATTTTCTATAGAGCCATTTTGTTCAGAACCCTTAGCCATACTATACTATGGGATTGGTAGCCTTATATACTGTATCCTACTATCTTTGTTCTATTAATCGAGGTCCAGTACAAAGAAAACTATTGGCAATTTTCAAAAGAAACAATAAATGTCTATAGAGCCATTTTGTTCACAACCCTTAATCATACTATCCTATGGGATTGATAGATCCTTACATCCTGTATCCCATAAACTTTGTTTCGTTAATCTGGCTTTACCAGAAAGGGAGATATTAACATTTTTAACTTACAGCCCTTTTGGCAGCAATAAAAATCAACTCCAACCAACCAAAATACGTCTATTCGGGTTTAAAGGCTAATCTTAGGGATGCGTACTACCCGGATTTGATAGCTTCGCTTTCACCTTTTCGTTTCAGGACATATAGGGTTTCCATTAAATGGTAAATCCTCAACACCTGAAGACATCTATACTTACCTGAAGACAGGTAATTCGTGTATTGAGGTATAACATCATTATTGTTTATATTCGTGCATTATCGGTCTCTGATACCATCGGCTTCATGTATTATCGTTTATCTGCGTGCATAATCGATCTTCGTGTCATCGTTTAACTTCGTGTAGTATCGGTGTCGATTACCTTAGGCTTCGGGTATTATCGTTTAATTTCGTGTATTATCGGCCTCGGGCATCGTCGATTTCGGGTATCATCGTTTAACTTCGATTAGTCCCGGGTATAATCGTATAGAATTCCACATCAGTATCACATTGCGTAATACATAACCTCAAATCATCAGCTGATCGGTCTGGTGGCCATCTTGAAATTTGAATTTAATTCGTTATAATTTGAATTTTGTCGCGCCACACAAGCGGGTCGGATGTACACCACGTGTTATTAAGTGAATCGTGTCCACTTTTTTGCTTACAAACAACGCAACCACGTGCTTTTTTGTTTACAAACAACGCGACCACGTGTTTTGTTTAAACATTGATATCACGTGACCTTTTCGTTTCCATATAAGTCGGCGGCCTTCTTGGATTGCGCAACAATTAGGTTATATTGCGCAATATCTAACAAGTAGTGCTTAATACTTCAAACACTGGAAACCAACATTTTTGTGGGCCATTAGTAATGGTGGGGGTATTTGAATTCTGGTGTGGTGGGGTAAGTGTGGAACGGACTGTCGATTCAGATGACGTCATCACCTCAAACAGCCAATCAGAGAACAGCATTGATGATTTGGAACAATCACGGCGCAGGGATTTGATGACGCCATGGGGGGTGGGCGTGGCTGCCCATGCGCAGAAAATTAAACCAATGGTTCCCAAACTTTTTTAGTGTGAAGGTGGGTCGGGTAGAATCATTCAATTCCTTCTACTTACTGGCCCCCTCCTCTGCTAATCCTCTTCTAATTTTCCTCAATTCCTTCAGATTTGCCTATCATGGGGTAAAAAGTAAATAAACTATATTGAATGCTGCGTGAAGGGTATGGTGAGAAGAGAAGAGATAGAAAAAGTACAAATAGGGTATATGAAACAGTTGCTAATTGTTGTGGAGGGGGGGGGGGGGGTAATTTTCAATGTATAAGGGCCTTCAGAATCAGCAAAACAAAGATATTATAGATTTCTTTAGTGACAATAAAACCCAAAAGTTCTAACGTATTCAATAAACTTACCTGAAAGAGTATCGGTAGCGGGTCCAGCTGTTCCCGTCATAGAATTTTTCGGTGGTAAATGATGCCGCATAACAGCCGCAGCGACTGCCGCTGTCGTCGCATCGTCTGCATCGCTACTATCACCCGATGTTGAACAACACGTTGCACTTCCAGTACCGACACGCGACAACGATGCCATCTATAACAATAATAAAAATAATAACATAGTATGAAGTTTTTTGATAAAAATATTTTCGATTAAATGAAACCACAGAATTCCTACTCCAAAATATAAAAGTATATCTTGTAAACAAGCAGTTATGCGTTTCGAAGCGTCTACGCGTCCACAAATGTCTCATCATTAAACTACCACAAACATTAATAGAAAAGTTATCAAAATATCTTTGATAAATATGAAATTACAGTTATAACAGCAATACATTAAATTTGTAAATTTGAAATATTTTGTATTTTAAAATTTCTTCTTTAAAATGTAAAGTAGAAAGTATTCATAATTAGTATCGTAAATAAGCTAAAAACAAAGTGTTTCAAACTCTAATAAGTCAGCTTAAGTGTTAGAACATTAGACATCAGCAATTAAGGGTTAAAACTAGTTTTTTCTACGTAAAACCAGTTTCAACTAACAATCGTGTTTTTTTAATCAGTAAATTATAATTTTTAAAAAGTCGTTCAGTGAAAAGTTAAAGTATCAATTTATTTATAAAATTTCAATCTGTATATATATATATATATATATATATATATATATATATATATGAAACTAGTTCTTATCAAATTGTAAACAAAGTAATAATTTGTGTATCTATTAACCTTCAACATTGGACCTTGTAGAACAATTACGTAATGTATTTTGCTGATGCATTATAACATAACTAGTTTAATCAAATTAAATGTAATGCAACGTAATGTGATATTTTTGTTTTGACAGTAAAACATATACACACGTAATTTAATATGAATACAATCGGTACTTTCGCTTTAGGAGAATATATGAATTTAAACACTAGGATTTAAAAACGAATAATTAAACAACAATTTTCACTTATAAAATAAATTACACTTAAATATATTTTATATACAAATTTTACATATAGCTTTTGATAGTCTAACTCTTAGATATCAACACAAGTGATGATTAAGAGAGTGAATAGATAATAATAATGTTTGTTAATACAATATTCTGTACATATTTATATACATCATAAAACCGCGCCCAATTCCTAGGGTCGATGTCAATTCAACATAGTGGCATGGAGTTAGTTCGTACATTTACTTCTGTAAATGTACGACAGAGCCTACATTTATCAATATATCAATTACAGAAAACTAATAACTTAATGTTAAATACCAATTTTATAGTAAATTACAGGAATAATTCCAATAACTGCACTGCAGTATCCCCCAGAGAAACAAAACAACTCTGCCTTGAGAACCGATTTTTTTTCTTATTACAATAACCATTCTTAAATCCCCAAGAAACCCCGCAAAAATCTTACATACATCTTTGTATGGTTTTTATGCATGTCAACGAGTTTAGAATTTATCTCTAAAACTAAATTTGGTTCTTTGACATCTCTGACTACATAAGGACCTTTAAACAAATCAAAGTACTTTGGCCCTGCTTCATTAAGTAGTAGTACTTTTTGACAAATCGATACATTCATAGAATACACCATACTACAATACATAACTTTCTCCCTATCATCAGTACCTAGCAAATTATATACTATGCTTTCTGTAAACTATCCTGTTGGTAACATAAAAATCATTCAATATCAGATTTTTCGTAGCAGACTCCGTAATAAATTCCTTATCAGGGATCAGTATAATTTAAACTTTATTAGTACCTTTTTTAATGTTTCTATTGTTATTCATGGTCAAATGAATTAACTCTTTAATGTTAATCAATGGATTTTCCATTTGATTTTTACATACCACAATTTGTGATAATGTCATTTGTTTACATAACATCAGAATATGTTTACAATATCGCACGAAATCAGATAACTGCCTATTAACAGTATCCTTAATAAGCAGTGTACATGCGTTTCTAACAAATAACACGCATTCACATGGACAATCATTTATAATCACATTATCAATCTTCACACTAGTCGCTCCTTTTGGCTTATCCAAAAGCTCTACTACCCTTGGTGAATTTAACTCTCCTTCAGAGTTATCCAGAACTACTTTAGGAGCTGATTCATGATCTAAATCCTTCTTAACCGTGGAAGTGGCTTTCCGAGATTATGGTCTCGTAAGAATGTGTATACTAGCATTCTTTATGCTTAACTCTTTTAGCTCATCCCTATCAAGTTGCCCTTTTACATATAAAATTGTGAAACTAAATTCTTCCAAAGTTAGTCTAAATTTTGTCAACCTATTTGACGGATTTATCATACTAAAAAGATAAATCAAGGGCTTGTGATCAGTTTCGATATGAAACTTTCTCCCATAGATATACGGACGTAATTTCCTAACAGCTCAACAGATAGCTAAAAGCTCTTCCTCAACAATGCAAAAATTTCATTCAATCCGATTCAATCTTCAACTAATGAATAAAACTGGTTTCCCATTTCCACTGGATAAAACTACACCCAAAGAAAATATACTCGCGTTCGTAGTGAATGTAAACTCATTCCTTTTGCTAAAATCAGGGTAATCTAAAATTGGTGCTGACAACAAGGTTTCTTTTAATTTCAAAAACGCTTTTGGCAATCAGCAGACCAAATGAACACTACTCCCTTCTTTGACAATCAATTTAACGGAGTTGCAATTTCCGCGAATCCATTTATAAACTTCCTATAATAATTTGCACAAGCTACAAATCTTTTCGTTTCCGCCCACGTTTTAGGTACTGGATAATTTTCCATTGCACGAAGTTTCGCTGGGTCAGGTTTTATCTCATCTTTTGATTTCATGACCTAACTACAAAATTTCCTTCCTTAAAAACTTAGATTTCCGTAGATTCAGCTTTAAATTAACCTTTCTCAATCTCGCCAAACACCGAATCATATTCTTCCCAAAACAAACAAGATCATCCATGTACACTAAACATGATGTATAGCTCAATCCTCACATCACTATTATCATAGCTCGAGTAAAAACATTGGATGAAATCTTCAACATTTGTCGTAACTAGTCATTTGATAATGCCTGAGAAATTATGAACTAACCTTTAGTTCATAATTTCTCAGTGCTATACTTCCTAAATAAAAATTTTAAGTCTGAAGATGGTTATGTTGTAAGCGAAACCGGTATCAATAAATTAATTAAAAATAAGGAAGTACATTTAATAAAACATTTATTAAAACACCCTTATTACGGATCAACCAACGTCAATATATCTATAATAGTTTGCTTGTATTAGGAATTATTTGTAGTTGTTTGTAAAAAGGACAATATTAATGTTTATGGGTTTTTTTAAATTATTATGCAAATAATCTATCTATGTAAATATAAGCCCTACATCTTAAATAATCATTATTATATAATCAAATTTAATTTGACAATGAAATAATATCAATCTTGAAATGTAATCCATTT
>WYDF02251591.1:0-20648 GCA_009867245.2 Adranes taylori
GAGTCGATGCCCGTGTTCAGTTTTGAGATAGCCAGCTGCCGCCACTCAGTGCTAGTTTTGGTCCGCCCTGGGTATTTTATTTCCCCAGTACCACCCATATCTGGGAGGCATTCCCCTATCCGTCACCTGGGGAGGCGCCCGATGGAGGACTAGCAACGCATTATGCATAAGGATATTGAATATTGTAACGAGAAATTAGCACAATCCTAAAATCGGTCTATATAAGCGGGGAATTCCCGATAGAAAGTACAGTTAATGGTTGGTGTTCAAACAATAATAAGTGGGCAACCAGTAGTGCGACAAACCGCGCTGTGTGAAATAAGGTGCTTGGTTTAGTTTTAAACTTGTTAAAAGGCGATTTGACTTTCTTTTTGTGCATTTACAAGTGTACAGTATTTATTTATTATGGATGAATGGCTTAAAACTGGTAGTTTGAAGAGAAGACAAGAGATAGATTCAACCAGTCATGATGAAAAAGTTGAAGAGATTTCGGGTAAAACTAATAGCAGCAATGAGCCTATGCCTACAACTTCAAGTTTTCTTCAACTACAACTTCAAGCAAATAAAATAATCCAAATTAGAAAATATTGCCAAGAATATTTGTCCTATGGTTTTATTTCTGTGGGGGATTCTAGTGCTCCGAACGGCCAGTGTGTAATTTGTTTCAAAACTTTTAACAACCGTTCATTAGCTCCAGCAAAACTGCTAAAGCACTTACATATACAAACAAATCGTAGTGAGTACAAAGACAAACCTATAGAATTTTTTCAAAGTAGTTTAGTGGAAGTGAATAAAAGTAAAAAGGATTCGTCCGTTAATGGTAGCGACGTTAATGAAAAAGCATGTAAATCCTCATTTCGAGTAAGTTACCGCGTAGCTAAGACAGGAAAAGCGCATATTATTTTCGAAACTGTTATAAAACCATGCATAATAGATGTTGATGAAACCATGATTGGTGAAAAGTTTAGTAAAAATACTACCACTGTCAAATGAATTTCCATACTACCTACCACTGTCGTAGGAGAATTTATGAAATAAGTAACGAAATAGAAAATACGGTTATTCAAAGGATAAAAGGTAGTAGTTGGTACGCATTAGAACTTCATGAATCAACAGGCGCGGCAGGGCTTGCAGTATTGCTCGTTATGGTCCAGTATGTACACAACAACTCTGCTGAAGAAGAAATGTTATTTTGCAAACCTCTGAAGACCCATACAACCTGAGAGGAAATTTTCAGCTTGGTCGATTATTACTGAAAAAGAACTTAATTGGAACAAATGCATTCATATCGGCAGCGACGGCGCAAACGCAATGACTGGTAAATATTGTGATTAAAAAAATCTATTCAGAAATTGAAAGTGGCCATTGTGTTATGCACAGACAAGCATTAGCAGTAAAAAAAATGCGTGTCTTAGTAACGTTCTGGATGAAGCAATAAAAATCGTAAATTTCATAAAGTCCAGGCCTTCGAATTCACGAATTTTTGCTGCTCTCAGTGAAGAAATGGGAAGTCAGTTCACCACGCTCTTGCTTCACCGAAAAATGGTTACAACGGTTGGCCTATCTTGCCGATATGTTTTTGGAGCCTCAATGAATTGAATATGTCACTTCAGGGAATATCTATGATTGTACTTTAGCTTTATGAGAAAATTGAAAAAATACAGTTTTGGGAATCTTGCATAAACAGAGGAATAACTGAGTGCTTTCCTACACTCCATGATTTTATATCAGAGTCAGACTCCACCTTCAGCAGAAAATTTACATCAAACCTTAACCGTAAAAAAATTGAACAGTTTATTGATATGATGGAAACCTCAAAACTACTTTTAATTCGGCTACTTTATTTGAGTTTTGGGCCCAACTTAGATGTGAATGCCCAGAAATTACCAATTGTCCTGTAAAAAAAATTACTACCATTTGCTACAACTTACGGTTGTGAAGTAGAATTTTCTAAGTATGCTCTTACAAAGACTGACCAAAGAAGTAAGCTCAATCCTGAAGCAGACATGCGGATACAACTTTCGAACATTGTAACTAATTTTGACGAACTTGCTGCACGCAAACAAGCTCATCCATTCCATTAAGCTTAGATATACGCAATGGTAATCGTTAAAACATAACTTTGGTTATGTGTTTTTTAGTGATTAATATATTTTGTTCTTACAATCAATTTTTTTTTTAATTTTATATATTTGGAAGCTATAAAAGTAACATTATGTCGATATTACGATGAAATTTTTTTGATTTTGATGAAAAATTAAATTACTCATTTTTAGTGCTATAAGGGGGTTCATCAGAAAATATATATATAAGTGCTGCTCTAGGGTTCCTCGCTCTACTGAAGGTTGATAAACACATGCATAAATTGTTCCATAAAGTAACAATTTGTTACATAAAGTAACAAATGCATACTATACATGAGTGGTGAACATCACATTTCTACTAGGGTTGGTCGCTTTTCGCTGAACGTAGTAACATAAACCATAATTTATTGAGTCGTGTGCAAGTGCTTGGAGTGACAATGAATTAAATTAAAACCACTCTCCAGCTCCAAAAGTATATTTCGTAAAAGCAAAGTGGCTAAGTAGTCACGGGCAACACAATTAGCCCATTTTCAGCTAAAGAACATCTGATTATACTTGTATCAAAATTATACCTATTTCATTACCTTAAGCGTACATGATGTGTACTGGATAAATCTGAACCATCATACATACTAACATTAATATGTTACTATTGGAAGATGATAAATTTTGTAATAAATAAAGCCAAAATATAAGTTTGACATTATAAAATATAGTAGAATATATTATTAGTGACTTACATAAATTCTTTATAGATTATGATTACAAATACCCTGAATTTCTTTTTGTTTCCAATTTTGTTGTCATTAAACTCCAGACTAGATGTAACTGCAGGGAAAGAAATGAATCTGAAGTGAACTCTCACTTTCACCAATGTGATTAGATGTTGTTTGTCATTTATTAAATTATATTTTTATTCATGAAAACCTGACAGCTCCGTTAGCTGTGTATTACATTAAAATATAATACCAAAACAAACATATAATACTTAACCTATGAAACTGAATATTAGTCCTTTTATCACTTGAATTTTGATAATTATATGCGACACAATACTGCAACATGTTTTCTCTTTATCTTATTTACTAAATTGACAAAACACAAAAATTTCAACCTCGACTATTTAAAATAAATCTTTTAAAACAATTTTTTTAAACTCCACTTGTATTTTCATCTCTATATATATAAGAATGATGCGATATTTTCTCTGGCACTCACTTTTGGCTTCAGCACCTACATACTGCTATACGTTTAGAACTCCCTTCTAGTTACATAGTATAGTTCAATGGTTATTGTATAGTTATTTAAAGTCGGTATGTTTTCGCCGATATAGCCTACCACCGACTCTCGCCGCTCAGTTTAACGAGGAATGGGAAATATAAGATTCAAAACTTCAAATGACGATGCAAACTGGAAATTCAATCTTATTTGATTTTGAGTATTAATTTAGTGCGCAATATGAAATTAGATTGAATTTCTAATTCGCATCTTTCATCCTCATGACATGTTTTTAATCTCATTTGACTCGATTAACTGAGCGACGAGAGTTGGTGATAGACGACATTAGTGAAAACATTCCGATTTTAAAGAAGTATACAACAAAAATGGAAATAAAAAGTTTAAAACATTATTTTGTTTCTTTAACTGATGTGTGTGTGAAGTTACCCGATAATATAAGTAACTTCACACACATCAGTATTGAAAACTAACCCAAAAGTGTAGCCATAGCAACATACAGTTCTTAAATTAAATATAATTAATTAAATAAAATGTTGAGGCGACAGAAAAAGGAACGCAAAATGTTTTTTTAATAAAGTATAACATATTACACATATCAGAATTTCTTTTATTTTTAAATTAACAAACACTTATAACCTATACAAGTTTTAGGTAAGCCACCAATAATAATGTGTACTATTATTTTAGATTTATGATGTTCATCTTATATTTTTTATTTGTTACGAAATTTATCGTCTTCCAACAGTAACAAATCATAGAATGTTAGTATGTGTGATGTTTCAGATTTATCCAATATAAATTATGTAATGAAATAAGTATAATTTTGATATAAATTTAATAATATGTTCTTTAACTTGAAAATGGGTTAATTGTGTTGTCCGAAAGTGCAATAGTGGTTTTAGTTTAACAACTTATTGAGATTTATTTTGAATTTTTCGTCATTCACGTATCCGTGAAAATCTCAAAAGAAAACAATCCTTATAATTTATTGTCTACAAGTAGAAATAAAAATAAATCAGTAGATATTTGGTCTGGAGCTGGACAATACTGCAGATAGACCATTTCAATGATGTGGGCATTTAACTACACTGGCCATCTGAGTTTTACCTTGATGCAGGATTATCCTTCTTGACGTTTTACGCTATTTTGGAGAACTTTAGGCAAACTAACTATTATATCATTTAGCGTGCGTAGCTGTTTATTTTATGAACAATTTTTACTTTAAGACTTCTAAGGTCCAAACTGCTGATTGGTTTTTTTACATAAGCAAGATTTATGTATATGTGGGTTCTGATAAAAGAAAAGTTTAAAATTTCGTATGTAAAAACAAAAAGGTATGGAAAACGCAACAGTAAAGCGATTGCTTTTTACTAACCTTTATTTGGTATTTCTTTTGTACTTCATCGTTATTTTGTATTTCATCATCTATTCTATTTTCATAACTAACCTTAGATCACAAAAAATTTCTCTTTGCTAACGAGATTTACTTACTTTCATACATATCAATAATTCCTCGCACCAATTAGTGCTCCCAAACATGAATTTTGCCTTCAAAAGTCGAATCGTACTGGATCATTACGGCATGTCCATCAGCACATGAATAGGTACTAATTCTAGATTTATTGAGAAAGTCGAAGAAAATTTAGTAATTGGTATAAATCAAAGATTTAAAATTAACAAGCCTTGTTTTAAATACAGTTCACATAAACATTTGAACATCTTGTTTGTGGAAAAGCGCGTATTATCCTCATTTTTCAACGATTCGTTTCGCTAAGAACTATCTTCCATGTAAAGTCCTTAACTGGGTCATCCATTTTCGTAATCATGTTACATTTTAATTAGAGTTTTAATTTTAAATCGTGTAACTGTTCAGTTAGGGCTAAATCTTACAAGCATAAAGAAGTTTGGGTATTAAAATTGACATTTCTTCTCTTAAATACTAGAATTGCTAACGTGTGCATATTATTAGGTGATTTAATTATTTGTTAAAATATTCGCTACTTTGGTGGTTTGACGCAACACAATTAAAGCTTTTTTACATCTATCTATTATATGGAGTCGCAGAGACATCCGTATAGGTCACATAAGTCAAACGATCCCCAGGTTTGTCATCCTGTCCTGCACCAAATAAGGCGATCTTTTGCCAAAGCGACCCAGTGCAGATGTGCACAATTTCACATGTTTTTTTTAACTGCTGGTAAATTATGAGATCTTCACCCAGGACACAGATTACATACCAGAAAAAGAGAGTCAATTAATTGCTTTAACACTAATCATTAATGTTGCTTGAGTAATCCGGCAGTAACATGTCGGTCGGTCGTCATATTTCGTGTATTTCCAATTCTTTTAAGTTACTGCTGTTTTTGGCTTAATGGGCCGAAAATTGCAATTTCAAGAAAGGCACTATCTTGAAATAACCATTTTAGAATCGTAAAATCGACATTTTCATGTCGCAACTCCATACCGCTCCATTGACTCAATATTTTGACTTATTTGGAAAACTTTACTTTAAAATTATATATTTTAAAAACATTCAAGATAGTATTCGATAAATTTGTTTCAAATTACTTGCTAGATAGAATCCGCGGAAAGAGTATCTACTTATTTGATATAAATCTATATAAATAGTAAAATTATAATATTTTAAATTTTGAATTAAAAAATATTATTTATTGTTGTAGAATGCCCTTGATCTCAGCGCTCCAGCGAGCGATCTCCTATTAAAGAGTCGTAATACGGGTTGGTTCCAATTAAGTGGCCATCCGGATAGTCTAGCTCCGGCTGGACCCGGTACAGTTTGGAAGAAGCGTTCTGGTTGTCCTGATGATACCGAACATACTGTCTACGAAACGCTCAGCAAGGATCCTCAGATCACGGATATCATACCCAGATATTACAGACAAGTTGAATATCAGAACGAGCATTTCATTGAACTACAAGATTTGTTACATGGATTTCAGGTTCGTTTATAACATGTTATATAAATGTTTGAACACTATTGTAAACTACGTTTTGTAGAAAAAAAAATTGTTTCTTCCCAACAAAATTATTTCTGTTGTGGGACAATCATTCCCTAGAATCCCATTATAGACAGCTATTGCTAGGGTGTTTATTTCATAACTTATAGAGCTGGTTAACTTTTTACTTCATATGTAAAAACTATTTTTTGTTGGATATGACTTTTACCTCTTGATTAAATATTATATGTCTCATCAAAAACCGCAGTAACTTTCTTTATGACTCTTTCTGAAACTTTCTAAACACAATAGTCAATAGTTGGATTGGATTGAACAACTACTTAAATTGCTACTATGGCGCTATCTAGTGGTCGTTTGCATAAAGTAGTGGTAGTCAATTAGTAAACATGTAATTGTTAGTTGGCATTATTGAATAAAATTAAATAATATATAAAATTTAATTTTATATTCACATCAAATAGATTAACAATGTACAATATTCTTTAATATTTTTTTCTTGCAGGATCCGTATGTAATAGACATTAAGATGGGAACACGTACATTCCTTGAATCCGAAGTATGTAAGGCAACAGCACGCCATGATCTCTATCAGAAGCTGGTCGGAATTGATCCTACAGCTCCTACCCCTGAAGAGCATCAAGCAAAGAGTGTATCTAAACTGCGATATATGCAATTTCGGGAACAACAATCATCCTCTTGTAGTCTTGGCTTCCGAATTGAAGCGATGAAGTATCGAGGATCACCACCAGTTACCGATCTAAAGACCGTTAAATCGGCTTCACAGGTAAAGATAATATAACTCTTATTTTAACGACTTCGAATAAATTTCGAGAAATTGGCTCTAAAAATTGTATGAATAGAGGAGAACAGCGTATTAAAAAATTCATATAAAAAATAAATTAACTTGTGTTTTCCTTCAGTATATCTGAGGTCTCCAAGTTATTGTTTAAAATATTTTAGATAACTGATAACTTTATCTTTTCGTTGTAGGTTTCTAAAACTTTAGAACTATTCCTTAGTGGTCGAGAAGACGTCAAACAACGTTTAGTACATCGTCTAAACGAGATGAGAACAAAAATTGAACAGAGTAGCTATTTTTCCACGCACGAAGTGATTGGAAGCAGTATTTTCATGATATACGACAATCATAAGGTCGGCGCTTGGCTCATTGATTTTGCAAAAACAAAACAGCTGAACAATGGTCTTATGGTAACGCATAGGAACGAATGGAAATTGGGAAATCACGAAGAAGGTCTTCTTTATGGATTTGATCACTTAATAAATGTAAATAAATCAATCTGCTGAAATTTAGTTTACTTAGTATTTCTTCACACTTAAGGTCCCAGATGATGTGTGTTCGGAGAGTACACGTCAACCACATACATTTGTTTTGTTCAATGCATACGTACGAACATATACGTTCCTTTTGTTTCGTGCTAGTTTACCGACAATATACGGGAGCATTAGACATTACTAGTTTACCCACAATCGACGGGAATATAACGCAAAACGAATTTTGACCGAAGTTGACCTCCCACACGCTATGCGTATGAGCCCAAATGACGAATGTTGGTCAAATACATACATCGTTTTGTTATGAGCGTTAAACAATTTTAAGGCCAACACGAACTTATTATATGAATATCATCTCCACAGACTCCACATTTCTATTTGCGCTACATTCTCCAATAATTCTTCCCTGATTATTGTGCTTGCTCTTATTTTTATTTATACTTTTAAATTAAACTCTCACCTTCACTTTTTTAACTTTTATTCTCCTTACTTTTAGAATACTCTTACTCTTGCCCGACATTTTGTTCCCGAAACCTGGCAAGTGTGTTGAAGCTAAGTTTAATATAAGTTTCGTGTTCCAGAATGCATGTTTGAATCAAGTGCAATTATACAATGTTCTTAATGGGTTCTAATCTTAACGCTGTCATTTTGCTTTTCAGTTACTTTAGAATTTTTGTTTGGTCTTTAAAAGACTAGCCTTCTTACATTTTTGAACCATTCTTTAATTTGCCTATATCTTTTTTAAAAATTGTACTCGTTATATTCTATTCGAATTTTTATCTTTGCCATTTTTGCTTTTTTCACGTCAAAACTGAATCGACCGTATTATGGGCCATTTTCAACTATGGAGCGTTTGAGTTTCGTATGGGCTATATCTAGCTATAGCTCACAAATCACGAGACGTGATCGATGAGAGAGATAACTGCATAAAGTATAGGTCACTGTATTTTATTTAAATTTTTTTTTTCTAAAATCACAATTGAACATATATACAGGTTGTTCTTTGTTTTACAAACTTTGTGGCCTACTTTCTCGAAAACTGTTCCCTTTAATATGCAAACGATTAAGCACATTAAAAAACTTACCATGGTAAACATAAATATTCCGCGTGGTAGCTGAAAAATAGGAACAAATACTTTCCATTTGAGATGGTGCATCACAAACTTAATAAATGTTGTTGTCAGTGGTGGGTCTAGATTATAATTTATATATTTCAGAATAATTTAAATTTTGAATAAAATGGCGGTTTGAACTTGGTTAAACCTCTCCTTTAAATCCTCCACTGATTGACGTTAGAGATTATATGGTACCCTACACAACTAGTGACATCATCAAAACTAAATAGAATAATCTTTGATTTACACACTATATAATAAAACTTTTGGCTTCCAGTACTATTTTGTAGAATTTTTACTATTTTTTATTACAAACATTCACTTTTATATTTTTTTAAATTTATGTAGCATAATTCCGTAAAAATATAGTTATCCCTTATTTAATGGCTATTTCTTTCTTTACAGATTATGGAGAAGATCAAACCATCAACAAAAACACGTGATCTAAC
Organism: Adranes taylori; assembly: GCA_009867245.2. Classification (NCBI taxonomy): domain Eukaryota; kingdom Metazoa; phylum Arthropoda; class Insecta; order Coleoptera; family Staphylinidae; genus Adranes; species Adranes taylori. Next base: position 9,159 of record WYDF02251591.1, read on the forward strand.
CAAAGGTTTGGCCACAATTTCGGTCAAATCATAATAAGAGAATGCATTTATGGTAAACTGCTTCAGCGAAATAAAGACTACAAGATCGACTGAGTACATTAAACATTTGTATTAAAACATTCAAATGAGACTGGCTTAATAATTGAAATAGAATTAATTTAACGAACTAATAACATTAGCTTATGAATTCAAACATTTCCTAAAGTGTACTTTTTCAAATTTTTCTAAAAAAAAAGAAATACTTTTTATATGTTAATAACTTATGTGCCATCTAGTCCACTATAGTGTATTTTGTAATAATAACAATACCGTTTTTTGCCATATTGGCAAGAATAATCTAATTACTTTAAGAATTCATTCAACTTTTGTAAGTTTAATCCAAATCTTATTAGAATTCTAGTCATATTGCTAGAACTTAATTTTCGTAATTGTTTATACCGAATTTAGTTATGAAACATTTTGAAATAATTGTACTTATATAATAATAAATTTTTATATTAAATATTTAACAAATGTGTTTGATTTATAAATATATAGAACATAAAAAAATGTGATTTTGTGAAATGAGTAATGGATTTTAATAGACAACTGGATAAAATTATTTAATAGATTATTTTATATAATATCTAATTATTTACACTAGTACTTAAAATAATATCAAATATTACAGCCCTGTGTAGTGATTATCACCAGTAGGTTTAGTGACAGTTTGTCTTGAGAATAAACCTCGCTTACTTTTTTTACTATCTGGAAGATCCCTGAAATTATTTTTACACTTAATATTAAAGCAAAGTAAATTAATATACAGGGGCTTCTCATGGGTTAATCTTACTATCATGGAAACTATAATATATGTTGAAAAAATAAGTTTTTAAGAGTTTCAAAATGCTGCTCTAAAATCGTGTATATCCTTTTTACAGAAAACTCAAATATTTAGATTTTGATCACCTTTATTTTTGAAAAAATTGAGTTTTCTTTTCAAAATAGAAACGAAGACTTTGTGAAACGGTTTGATGCAAGCTAAGAAATACATTTATCAGATTTGTGTAGACTAACGTTTCATCTCCGGAAGACACCAACAAGTTAAGTTTTAAATCAGTGCCCCTATTTTGAATGATTCTGAAAAAACATTTCGTTCTTAATTTAATAACAATATGAACGACAGAATTTGAAAGCCTTTTTGTCCCTAAATTATTCCTGTAATTGTTGTCAAGCGTTGTCTTCACAACGCTTATATCGAAAGCGTTGTAAGAAATATATCGATACCTCATTTTGAAAATCTGTTAAGTTCAATTTTTTGCAAAATTAAGATTTATATCCTAGTATGTTACGCGACACATAACACAGTATGTGTTTTATTGCGCCATCTGCACACGAATTTGAAAACCTTACACAGGTACCTACCTATATTGGTAAATGAAAATCTCGTTAGTTCTAGTTTTGCCTAGTATTTTATTGTGTAGTAGATAAAGTTGTTCATAATCAATTTTGGAGTAATAGGATATGGTGCCAAAAGTTGTACATACATTTGCATAAATTATTTTAATTAAATATATGGTATATAGATAGTATAAGTTTTGTTTGAAAGCAATTCAGAAATTGGACTATTGCACACTGCAAAGTTAGCATAATAAATTATTAAAAATTTAAAGATTTTGTACGCAACTAGGTTAGTAAGAAATAAACCAATCACTTTCATAATCTAGATGTGGTGAGTAAAGAAATTTTAATATACACTATTGATATAATTGACTTTTAAAAATATTCTTTTTAGAATGTAATCATAATAAAAGAGTTTTGAGTTTTCCTTTTAGCATTTAAGCGATAAAATTATTAATCTAAACTTGACTTTCCATCATATAGCATATCTTTTGACTGGGTCCTTAATTAGATTCCCAAAAACTTATACCTAGTTCATTAAATCATTATTTCTTTTGTATTAAATCTTTGCAAAGTTCTAAAGTTTGTAAATTTAATTCAATAAAGTAGATGTAAGTAATTTTTTTATAAAAGTTTCCTGTTTTTTCTTTCATCCCCAATTATATTCACTAGTTAAACAATAAGAAAACCCCAGCTCCACTATATATTATTGTGGGGTTATCCGGTATTCATAACCCCACAATAATTCATACATTGCTTTGTTGTATGAAACATCGTGTGATCTTTTTTAAAGTGCTTTTTTTTAAATTATCGTGTAGATTAACGAATGTATAATTATTATCGTATCCCACTAAATGCATTACTATGAGATTGTTATGGAATTATTACATAACTTAATTATAAGTAACAAGAACGTTAAGTTTCCATTTATTAATTATTGAAAACATTTAGAAACTTACGAGGTTTTCATATTGTTTCAGATATGAATTTCAGAGCAACTAAAATATTTCGTCTCTTCTAAGTAGAGCCAAATAATATTATTACTTCCACAAATGACAGAAACTCAATAAATGCTTCATCATCGATGAGTACAGTTCAAATTGATTTTAATCTTTGCGTTAAAGACAATGCACTTGATTGCAGTGACTTAATTACCGAATTACCAGCTAAAGACGATATTTTCATTTTACCCATTGTGGTGAAATCGTGTAGTTTGCGATAATATCCCTTAGATTATGATGCCATAATATCACTTAGTCCCTCTCAATATGAAGTAGTTTCGGAAAGTATAGATCAAATAGATTCACAAGCAGAAACAATACAAGTACAAGAACATGATGTAGAAGGAGAAAATGAGAATAATAGAGCGGATGAGATTGAAGATCCTACTTATTTGTCGAAAAATTCAACTTCAGAAACTCGTGAGCAGCGCAAATGAAGAAACGAAATATAAAATTGGTGGATTTGATGACAGTAAAACAAAAATGCCAGGATTAATCAAGACGGGATTTTACTTTTGTTATTAAATTAAAACAAAGATGGAATATCGTAGAGTATGTAAAAAGAGTTTCCTAAACACGCTAGGAATTGATGAATGGTCCTTGTATAATTGGACCATTTCATTCAAATAATGATGAAGCAACACAAAAAGAAAAAATCCTAGAACTTTTGAAAGTAATTTGCTAATATGCCAGTTTTTTGAGAGCCTACACAAAATGGAATCGTACTACTTCAGGTCTAGAAGCGACAAATCTTGAATCCATCTGGCAATCCAAGGCCGAGCTTCACATATCCAGCTATTAACCCGGTCTTGATAAAAACGTTTACAGGAATAGTTGAGGAACTAAATTTCAGTTTATTTCAACCTAAAAAGGATCAGCGTGATCTTTGTGCAAATTTCAGCGCAAAACATCTTTCTAAAGATGAATACATACAACACCAAAAAAAAAAGGAAGATGCAAGAAAAGAAAAGGAAAAAAGACAAAGCAGCTACTATTGTCACTATCTTCAAATGTCCCTCAACGATTTTATAAACGAAAACTGTATCCATAACTTTACACAATACAACATAAAGTATCATGAAGGATTTGGTTACCATGGCATGAAAGAGAAGGTGATATAACTGTTCAGGAATTTTCAACCAATATTTGCAATTTCATTTTAAGCAACGCTCTTTTAAATTTAGGTTTACAGAAAAACATATATATCACACAAAAGTTTTTAGAAAAAGGGCACATACAGTGTAGGTGGACTGCATGCATGTGTGCACGGAGAAAAGATTACGAAATCGCGACATAAATATTCCTCCAGAGTATGTTGTCCACTCCAAAAAAAAAGCGCTCAAACTATGAAAACCTTATCACGCCCAATACCTAAATCATAACTGTTTTCACAACTATTCCAACATGAATTATTGTAATTTTCTTAGACCAAGTATTCGATCAGGAGATACAGTTGCAACTGATTTAAAAACTATTAGGTACATACTGAAAATTGAATCACACGGACGAATAATTCTTGTTAAAAAGTATAAAGAAAAATGCAGTTTCAGTTCCAAACGATTCATTGCCGAACTTGTATTCTGGGCCGAGGGAAATAAGCAAAGATAAATTTGACAGGAATTAAAAAAATCTTTGTTGGCTGATTTTCACAGTTAAATTTCACAGTTTAAATTCAGTTTGATTTTCACAGTTCAAATTTCAAATAATACAAGAATCTAACAAAAATGATGTGCTTATTAGCATAACTTTGTAGAGTTCATTAAGTTAATATTTGTTCACAAAATTGTACAATTATCTTAGTAGTCTTAATAATTGATTATTTTCTAAGTTGATAAACACTTAAAATAAACACTTTCACAATGTTAAGTGTTTATTTTTTAGATCGATTTTTGCTGATTTTTATTATAATGAATTGATTTGTTAACACAATAGTCTTAACTTTCTTTGTCACAAATAAATTTACGTAATACTTCGTATCACAATTTTTCCATACTTAATTCTAAAGTATGGTAAGTATAAAGTACTGTAAGTTATTGTAAAATCCAGACAAGTCAATATTTATAAAATTTTACAGTTGTAATATTTTTGGCATGCATAAATGTACATAGTATTTAATTTCATCAAATACCAATACTTACAGTTTATTGTGCCTGCTATAAAATAGCACAAAAGACACTTATGCGATTTTCAATGTAAGGTATCGATATATATCTTTGGAAAAAACTTATTAAGCGAATAACTGAAGGCAGGGCCCATTAAACTGTTTTGACCTAGTATCTATAAACGGAGCTTTCTACTTAAAAATCAGTGCTTTTTATTTATTCTCTTAATACTTAGCTTGAAAGATATATAAATAACACAAATTTCAAAACTAGATACAGAGAACAAAAATAGTTTTCAGACGTCCAGAGTTTACTACTCCCATTTTATAAACAAACTAATATTTTTTTAAGAACGAATGCATAGCAATAAGAACTACAAAAATTTATTATTTATTAGATTAAAAAAAAATTTAAAGAAAAAGGTATTCGAGGAAATCTTTATCTACAACACCACTTAAACTGTTATATAAAGAACAGTAGAAAACCGCAAGTAAACAACAATGCCAATAAACAAGATTATATACCAAGCATAATTCACAGGTACAACAGAGGCCAACCGAAAATCAGGTGTTGAAAGTGGCTGAAGACTAAAATGGACCGGAGATTTAATAAATAGTTAATTTAATGAAAATTAAGCCTTCCGAAATTCCATTTATTAACAACTTGTATTTTAGGTGCCTCTAGCTATGAGGCCCAGCGAGTGTATGTTTCACATGTTTCGGGGAGACAATTACCCCCTTCGTCAGAAACTAGTCCTCATTGTTTATGCTAAAGTATAGATCAACATTTTAAATCACTAACTAGTTTAGGAAAAATTTTCTTAATTTATTGCAATATTATAACTTTACAATGACATTTACTTTAACATTTGAACTATAAGATTGATAAAAACTTCTTAGTGAAGACTTTTCGTCTTATATTTAGTTGACGCCATATTGACGGCAAATAATGAATCTCATTATTTGCTTCAGCATCTCAATATTCATTATTTGACATCAATATTACGGCAAGTAAATGTACGATGAGAGGTTTTTATCAATCTTACAGTTTAAATTTTAAATTCAATGTTAATAATTAAATTAAATTAATTAGTTATAATTTTGCAACAAATTAAGAAAAGTTTTTCAAAATTACTTACTTTGTGATTTAAAATGTTGATCTATACTTTAGCATAAAACATGCACAGACGTTTCTGAAGAGGGCAAATTCTCTACCCGAAACATGTCAATCGTGCATTTGCTCGGTCTCGTAGCTGGGGGCACCTAAAATGCAAAATTGTAAATTGAGTTTTGGAACACCTGATATGAAAATTAATAAATAGTGCTTAGATGATAACTATAATAAATTATTAATAATATTTTAGCGTACTTCAAAGTAAGAAACAAAAAAATGAATATAATTACGATTAAAGTGTAAATTAAAAAAAAATTGTAAATAAGATTTATATATGAAATATGTTACTGAGTGTGTTTCGTTACAACACCATTTACATGTACGAACGGTCATCTTTTAAGTTTTTGCAAAACAAAGAAAAATGTATTTTGTACAAATCATGTACAAGAACTTTTATCGGCTGGTTTACCTGATTTCATCGATGACTTCTGGCAAACAAATTATTCTATACCATTCAGCATTAATTGTTCTTCAATCTTTTAAAGCAATGTCTTTTAAGCAATCTTTTAAAGCAACCTGTTTTGTACAACCGACGAAACAAGCAATCATTTGCTTAGAAAAGTTCCATGAACGAATAAGTTTGAATTCGGTTCAAGCAGCCAAACATACTTAGTCACCGGCTAGTAATCATTACTTGTTCCATTAGAATATATCCAAGATTCCTCACCTGTTACGATGATATACACGGATTTTGCTTAATTCAATATTTTAAGCAACTTTTTACACTATTTGTGATGATACTGTTCTTGAGATTCGGTCAAATGCGAAATATGTCATTTTCATAACTAACAATACAGTCACGCAAAATTGAATGTACCACAATCCTCAATTTGCCGCTAGCTTGGTGTAAGTCACATGCCAAAACGTCTTCATCATATTGCGCACAGCTTTTTGGAATAACAAACATTTTAGATGACCACTAGGAAATTAAGCACTGACAGAAGTAAGTCACGTCTAAATTTTGTAAATTAATCATAACCAGTCTGTTCTGATGGTGATTCATCAAAGATCCTCAGCTGTTACTGTTTTAACAATAACAAAGGTCAAATTTTATGGAAATAGCAATGCTCCGTAAAAATATAAAAGATGACCCTCGTATATGTCTGTGATATTGATTGTTTGTGTAAATACTTACTTGAAAAAAGCTAAATGTTGTTCCAATAAATATCTACTATTACATTGAGATAGTTCTGGCCAATGATTTAAAATTCTTCGTAGATATTTCTGTAAACGTTTCCTTCGATCCTCAACTAAAGCTGAATCCTGAAAAAAAAACAATTCTCTCAATAAACAGGAACGTGTATACTCGCTCACGCGATTAAAATTTTAAGGCTAAGTTCACACTATTTTGGAGTTATTTATTAGTAATCCTAATTATTAGTGATTTTTTACGTTTTAGTCACATTTACTCATATTAGTCATTGACAATTACCTGATTTTCAAATTAATGCTGATTTACAAACTAATGATAAATAATGAGGAAATAAGTCGAACATATTTCCTAGTAACACAAATATGCTATTTCTTTTTTGAGCAGCTAATTGACTGAGAACCCGATGAGAGTGCCACAGGCGCATGGTGGGGGCGGTATCAAAGTCTACAAATCATGTTGGTAAAATCATGCGATAACGTAACAGATAAGTTACGTTATCGCTTGCCGGTACTTTACATTCTGCGTGAGATGCGTCTATAATTGTGAATATACAAGATGGTGAATTAAAATAATATCTTAGTTATAAGTATGTTTCCATTTATGCAATTTACATATAACCAAAATCCACTCTATAAGGTTGCAAATGTAAGGAAAATATTAGTATGTTCAGCAGACAATGATATAAACATATTTAAAGCGGGATTAGCTTAAGGAGGCAACCAATTGCTAATTGTTAATCAATAATCATTTGAGCACAGGCTGCCGCAAGCCGCATTTTCTTACGGCTAGTGTAAGAGGACTAAATTTTTGGCTACAATCAGGGTTGAAATTTTATTTTTATTCAAAAATTCTATGATAAAAACTTAAAATATGCACCGATAGAATCATTATATTTCACTTTACGGATAAGGCTGTGGTATATTGTCTATAACATATTTGGCTCTGTTTCATGTGTTGTATCTAGCAAATTCAAGAATTTTCCTGCAAAAACATTTCTTGTTCAAACAAGTTTACTTCAAGCAAACGATATGGACTATATAAGGTTTAGTTTCAACTGTTCATTTCAAATACGTTCTGCATAGAGTGAGAATCGTGCGTTAAGCAAAATAAGTGTACGATTATATAATTTTGAGGTTATATTGTTGAAAATAAGTGAAATTCATGAAATTAAAATGTGTGGAAGAGAGGAAAGTAATTTTTAAACATAATTTTTTGAAATTTATAAAATTTGATTTAAATCAATGATTTAAAAAAATCATTTGATTTAAATCAAATTGTTAAATGAAGGTTGTAAACAAAGAATTGGGTTATCAAAAAAATAAAAAAATCAATGGCAATATTGCCAAAATATATTATTAAAAAAAATACCCCAGAAATTTCAATAAATACAATAAAAAAATAATTTCAAGTTATTCTCTTTTCGATATTTTTTAGATTTTTTAGAGTGGTACAGCATTCCAACTGTTGGATTAAAAATGAACAAAATAATTAAATTTAAACTCAATTAAGTATGTTATTAACTCACTTTATTTCGTATGCCTTTTTTCGGTGGAAAATCAAAAGCCGACAAACGAGGATCAAGTTTCTTCAAATCACTATGCAACGCATGAAATTGAGCATAGCGCCTATAGATATTCCATTCCTCGGTACCGGTTCTTAGGAAAATCTGATAAACATGATGAGAAGACGATCCACTACCTGAAAGTTTAGTACTATTTAAACATACATAAAAAAATTCCAGAGTATCAATTTAAAAGGTTAATAACTAACATATTAAATAATACATGATTTATTTTTATCGACCAGTTTCAAACTTTAATGTATGAGTTCTTCGTCAGTCAAAACATTTTTATTTTTATGTCTATTACCGTCCGGATTAAACTACAATAAAAGAATGAATAAAAATAAAATTATAAAATAGTATTAGCTAACTATAAAATAGCATATCAAAAGGTGTTTTCATTGTGTAAGTAATAAATAGTTATAAAAAGATAGGAAAAACCAGTCTACGTACGAAAATGGTGCCCTTTTAATTGGCATGTAGTTTTTTAGAACTATTTGAACTAACCTTCACAATTGAGTCTATTGTTTACCGAGGATCCAAACTAAATAACCAACAAGTGCAGAACTTTATTTGAATGTATTTTCATGTGAGTGTTACATTACCATTATTGGCGGTTATAAAATGCAGGAAATTGGAATAATATTAATACAATAAAAAGGACAGATATATAGCTGTATAAGAATGTGTGTTATATATATATTTATTAGTCAACTCAATATTTGTGTTTATTATTGATTGTTTTTACAGCCGCATAATTTTAGATAAGAGATTTTCGCCGGCTATATTCCGTCCTCGTGTATGTTTTCTGAGAGAAATCTTATAGTTTGTTTATTTTGATTCATGAATTTTTAGTTTGATTTTATCTAATGGTACATATTTAAAAATAAAAACGATACACAGATTAACATTTTTTCTGCCACACGAAATAAATTCAAATTAATCTCTATGCTGATTCTTATAAATCTCTAGTTTTACACATTTAGATATTTTATTGGTGGCGTCACATAAAGTGTTAGACAAGTTAAATTAAAATTACAAGTCAGATAAATATGAGATTTGAAATTTATAACCTCAATATTGTTTCTTGGAATTATTGTAATTTCAATTTAACGAAAGAATTAAAAGTTTTGTAATTTTTATAAATAATTAGATAAATACCGGATGCTTGTAAATATACTCCATGTCTGACAGTTTATTGCATTACTGTACAAGTCTATAAAGTTCACAAGTATATCAGTCTGGTTGTATTTTTTCTAGACGTTCCAAAGTTATACTGGAATGCATAATGGTAATTACATTCACACATGCTTACATTTATTTTTATATTTGGTTTGATATAAAATCTCATTGAAAAAATGAGTTTACCACATTTCTACCACAATTGGATAACTGTTATTCTATTTTAAAATGAATAAAAATAGTATCATATTTATCTTTAAAAATTATTTTACTAAATACAAATTGGCATTTGCAAAAAAGAATCATATATTATGTAGTGTAAAACAGCAGTTCATGAAAGAGGATTGAACTGATAACTATTACTTTGTGTATCCGCAATCAGATGGCAATTGAGGCAACACATATCCGTCGAAGCATTCTGCGTAGTTGGAAAATTAACATTGTTTTAAATCTCTATTCAATAATAAATGCTGTTTTATAATTTTATTTTTATTATTTATTTCTTATATTTTTATTCTAGTTTAATTGGCATGACAATAGACATAAAAATAAACAGTCAAACTTTAGGAAATCATTTTGACTGATGAAGTTCCCATACATTATCTCCATACGTAATAATACCTCAAAACTTAGCGCTTATTTCTGCGTACGGCCTGTGTACGGTCTTAATAAAATTATATTGTTGAACTTTTGGTTACAACATTTTTATGTTTACTAACATTTCATTACTTATTTCAGTTTTACTTCAATACACCAGTGGGGTTTTTCTCTGAGAAACATCGGTTTTTCTCTGAGAAGCAATTTTTCTATGTACATCTATAAAGTAATCTTTGGTATTTGAAAGAATCCTTAAAAAATATTATTAATTTGGAGATTTAAAGTAATTTAATAACGATGGCTGACAAAACTGAAGTAGATGTTAAAAAGAAAAGAACTTTCCGTAAGTTTACTTACAGAGGAGTAGATTTGGACCAATTATTGGATATGCCAAATGAGCAACTAATGGAATTGATGGGTACACGCGCAAGACGACGTTTCAGACGTGGGCTTAAACGTAAGCCAATGGCACTAATTAAGAAATTACGCAAGGCAAAGAAAAAAAAATTATATTAATTAAGTCAAATTTATAATGTCCCGACAAATATTTCTTGATTTTATACGTTCATATCATTTTATGTTGGAGCACTTAAAAAGTCAGAGGATGTACTGTGATAATTGCTGCATGCCTTTTTCAAGTCTGACGAGTGATTGTGTTTCTGATAATAATATTGATATAAATCGTATCTAAAAAATAGTTCTCATTAAATACCTGTAAGAAAAGCTGAGGGTATCCAGATATTAACAGCTCGTCTACTATCATCTATCAACTCTTCCAATGTAACTGGTCCTCGAACTTCTTCGAGTTCTTTCCTAATTCGCTCTACTATTTGATCCTTTTGGCACAAACTCTGTTGCAGAACAACATTAAAATCCATCAATTCCGCATGCATTTCCGCTACCTGAAGTCATGCAAATGTAAATTATAAAACACCATTTATTAAATGCGAGCGTTGAATAATAAATACAATAATGAAACTACTGTTTACAGTAATTCTTATGGGTAGAATGAAGCTTTGTTCAATATTTATTTAGTAGCTACGAGAATACGAAATTTCAGAAAAAAACATTGCGGCTCTTAAAAGAATGCAAAAGAGGCAACTAAACTACCAGCGTTCCTGAAGAATGAGCCATATGAAGAACGACATGCAATTTAGACGAGTTGAAGAAAAACACGGGGTGAGTTGTGAGGGCCTCACACGCGCAAGATGGCGGCGGTTTGAAAGTCTAGAAATCTGCATGTCGATAATGCAGATAATGCATCTACGTCATTGCTTGCTAGTACTTTACAATATGTGAGAGATGGGGCTAGATGTACAGAATATTGTGAAATACCAGAAA
>WYDF02251602.1:0-20647 GCA_009867245.2 Adranes taylori
CTCTATTTTATTTAATCAGTTTTTTCCATTTACACACTCGCAAATGAATTAAGTTTTTTTGTTTTCATATTAATTTTATTATCACTGATTTATTTTAATTTCTCTAGTGTAATTAATTTTCATGGCTTGAGTGATATAAGTACGTACTAAGCTTTTTCTACATGCTGTTTTATTTGACATAAAAATTGAATACGCATTTGCATTTTCCGATTTGTTTTATAAATGGAAACGTTCATTTTAAATATCAAATAAAATATCTGCAGCAACATCTACACAACATTAAACAATATCTATTAATGTAACTGGTCTGTGCCTTCGATCTAGGAATTAAGTCTAAACCAAATCTGCATTTATTTTAAATGAATCTGTATCTACCTTTGAAGATTCACAAGTTCTTCTCCATTATTATGTTTTTATTTTCATAATTTACTAATTTGGTTGACCATCAATATCAAAACTGTTTTAATACCACACTCTAGACACGACCAACGCAACCAAATTTCAATAGAGCATTAGGGATAATGAAAAAGATAGTATTGTGTATAAGGAAGGGGAAATTTGAGATGACATCGGGTGACGGGGGTTTATTGGAGGTAGATTAACTTGTTGGATATGGCTTGCGAGTTTTCTTTTCTCTGTCTATTTCTTTCATAATAAAATTATATATTGTCACGAGGCTATATGTCCTCTTTCTAGTTTAGTTCTATGGTAGATAGATTTGTGCGCTTGATACTTTTAAGTCATTTGAATTATTCAGGATGGCTAGATTCTTTGAAACGTTTAGTGGTTTACAAGAATTAGTTACAAGAAGTCGTTGCGAATTATGCTTTTTCTTTCTCTCTTGACAACTTCTTTATTTACGATCATAGCAGTTGCGCTTTTAACATTTCTCTAGCTCTTAATATTAAATCATCGATCAAATGAATGATTATTTTAAATATCCATCTAATACAGGTACTGCCAAGGAATGTGTAGCACCAGTGTCAATAACTAATTGTGTCGACAATCCATTAGCCCATTAGCAAATGCAGCTAATGTGGCGCTTTCAACGAGAAAAAATGCTGCTATTTTGTATTTTTCGAACATAATTTTGACAAGCTTTTCACTTTTCGATTTCTGATTCCATGGGGAGTCGGAAAAGAATAGAGGATGATATTCTGATTCGGACTGTATTATTTTACTATATGAGTAATTCACACTTCAACACTTTTTCGAAGAAATCCCAATTTTCTATCATACTGTCTTTTATATAAGTGTGTAATTACTTCGATGTTTGCTCTGGTGTGTGCAAAAATGTTGTATCAATGTAATGTTTTCGGCCTGCTGTGTGGCATTTCCTCCCTTTGGGTTTACTTATGGTTCAATTTTGGGTTTGTTATCTGTAACAACATCAATCACTGCATGAATTTTAGGTTTTGGTGTGTCCTCCTGAGCATATCTGACAAGTAATGATGTTGTACAAGGAATGATGTCCAAGGTCAAATACTTGTGCTCCAATCTCAGCTCTACCATACACCATAGAAGCCCCATGATATTATATCAGAAGTTTTTGCTCAAAAAAACAGATTTAAACCGGAAAGACAATTAGCAAGATGTAAGCATTTTGCGGTTAACATGCCCATTTCAATTACACTAAGATTCTTAGAATGCTACGTATAGTCTTTATTGTTGTATGGAGTAGAGACGTGGACACTAAAAGCTCAGACAACAAAGAGAATCGAAACATTCGAAATGTTGCTCTAAGATCGAATGATTATGATCCGTTGGGCAGAAAAAGTTACCAACTAGGAAGTATTAAGACGAATTGGTCACGGAAGAAAACTTATTACCATAGTTAAAGTTCGAACAACATTGTACCTAGGGCACTTACATCGAAATGAAAAGTACGCATTATTACCTACCATCATGCAAGGAAGAAGCGAAGGGAGTAAAGGGGTGGGAAGAAAGAAATGGTCGTGGCTGTGAAATGTACGAGGCTGAACCAACATGAATGTAGAACAATTAATCTATGTAGCAAGAGGCATGTGAAGAAGAAGAAGAAGAAGAAGAAATGCGGAAATTTGCTGTATAAAATGTTTTTATCATATTTGTAATTTATAATAACCTAATTTCCAATAGCAATATTTTAACGTGTTTATGTAAAAGAGTGTTGCAATAAAAAACACAAATTTATATTTGTGTTTTCTCTCCTCAAGATAAAGAATAAACGTTACAAAACATTCAACATTTATTTTAGGACGAAATCTAATTCAATAATTCGGCATTAGGGTATAAAAATGGCTGGCATTTTGTTTGCCAACGGGTTTTTTTGCCTCCTTACTGTTGTTATTTTATTTTGCTCATGTTTAACGTACGTGTATGGGCTACGTGCGTATTGCTCACTATTTCTTATTGCCACGCGAGTCCGTATCACGTTTTCCAGTATATCTTTGCGATAAATCGTTCGCGTTTATGGAAAGCTTTTGCTGGTGAAGGAAAAAAACCTCGGCGATCTAATACAAAGCAAATACAAAGCAGAAACGTTTTATGCTTGTTATTTTTCTTTATATTTCTCCTTCCGATAACGATACCAAGCGTATACAAATTTGGGATTTTTTTCTACTCAAATAAATTCAAATCGAACATCAATAGGATTAAGCTAAGATGTTGTCATGATTTTAAATTTTGCCAAGGAATTGTTAATAATATGCAATAACAAGCGTTTCAAAAATAAATGCGTTAAAATAAACCAGAGATTATGTACGGCTGTACGGACAACATAGGTTATGTCCATCACAAAAATATCACAAAAATAACTTTAGTTTATGATAGTATAATTGTTTTCCAATCATTATATCGTTTTGAAAACATGTATCAAGATAGCTGATACAAAATTTGATAAGAAGCTTGTTTGAAACTTAAACAAACAAGCTTCTTATGACTCAATAATTTAGATTTTACCAAAACTATATAATATTTATTTACTTTGTATTCTAGCTATATATTTTCCTTAGGACAAATTCTTCTCTGTGATAATTAAAAATACGTACTTCACGACACGGAGACCCGGGTACAAGAAATTAATTGGGATTACCGCCTTCTGAAGTGCTCCCTTTAAATTATTACAGTGCCACGTAACCGGTACCAATCCCATTAACTTTTAAACAACGCCCATTAAAAACAGACGACATGTCTAAATAAAAATCTTGTAGAACAAAAACCTCCCAGTCAGCGGTATGACAAAAATAGCTCAGTTGTCATCCTTAGTAGATGAGCATGAAGTGTGCACGACTTTATTTATTACTTTGAATTTAATTGGCTATCATATTTTCAGTTTGAAAATTGTTTTAACTGATTATTATAATTTCCATATCATTTACAATTTTAGAAATTAGCACCTATCTAATTAAAAATCTGTCTTACTGCAAACAGTAACAACTACTTGCTTTCTTCATTGAATATCGTATTAATGCGTACTCTAATACGGTAGATGAACTATGGGTGTTGTTAAAGTGTTGTTAAAGTTGAGCTTTGATTGTTAAAGTCCAGTGCCAGTTAAGATCACTGTGGAAACAACTTTGGCCATCTTTAGGGTAGTCCGACGCTTCTCAGAAAAAGAATCGAATAGAAGTCATACGAGGCGAACTTTAATTGTTAAGTCCCTTCCTTCATTGGTTAGATATAAAACACTTTAATAGTTCATCTCAATTTGTCAGGCGCTATTTCGTCCAAATGTAGTACACACAGCTGGTGCAATCCATTATACCAAGTGCAGTATACGACGGTAAAATATAAATGTAACATCTTAATATATGCAAATCTACATACACTTTACGTTCAAGAGGGAAATTATAACAATTTGGTTAGACAGGCTTATATAGCATAGTTATTTAGTATTCGATTCGTAGTTCGATGCAATGATACATTGCTCTTATAGTTGGAAAAAGAGGGTATTGATAAAGGATACACCACTATGCCAGAAACATGTGTCCACCCTGCCTCAATTTTTAAACTGATTACTATAATTTCCTTATCATTTACAATTTTCGAAATTAGCACCTAACTAATTAAAAATCTGTTTTCCTGCAAAGAGTAAGTACTACTTACTTTCTTCATTAACACTGTAAAATTTTTACATTAAAAAAAATGTTTTATGATATTTTGATAAAAAAAATTCTAAATTTTAAAATTAAAAAATACTTTATAATGATGTTGGGCAAAATTGTTAAGTGTTTTGTGCTCACTTAAACAATGTGAGCATGTTTTTGCCACACACTTAGAAAATATGAGAAATACGGATTTAGTTGAAATTATTCTAAAAGATTCAAATCCCATTCGCACACGTCCTTATCGAGTTAGTCAAAAGGAGAAAGATGTTATACAGGAACAAGTAGTAGATATGTTCAAGGTACAACAAAATTTTCTCCGACATATGTTAACGACTACAGATGGGCATCGATATCTCTCTCTCTTCTATGAAAAAATACGAAACCCGATTTTGCCATTCTATCCCACTCGGAAGGTTAAAAAAATATAAAGTATAGCACAGTCTTACAAAATTTATATAATTTAATAAATGAAATAATTACAGTTGAAGCTGAGGATGATAGTATGATGAATAAATTTACGTACGCTTTATAATTAGCGTATAACCAGCAAAACTTCCTTAATTGCCGTAAGCAAAGAAATAATTTCGACAAGCTTTAATCAATTTCCACAAAATTGAAATATTTGGTTGTTGGTTTTCTTAGCGAATTTTTGCAAAACCACGCATAACACTTCAATTCAAGAAATAGTCATCCCAATAATTATCAGTTCGTTTCAAAATAATATTCATTGAAATTGCTAACCCAATAAAATTAATTGCAAATCAATCAAGTTATAAATCACAATAAAGTTTTGAACAGAAAAAATAAGTTAAAAATCATCAGCTTAAATAATTGCACATCAACTGCTAAGAATAAAAATCAATTCTCAGATAAATATACATTTATGCCATTATTTAAAATCTCTTAATCCTTATTTTTTATCTGGTATATACCTCACTGTGCTATCTTTTTATGCAAATTTTACTAACGGTATTACAACTTCCGATTCTACTTTATACTGAGAAAATATGCATACTGACTTTTAAATAATTTTAATAACATATATTTCGCGACGCAAACCGTCAAGGATTTTGGCTGTTAACGGTCGTAGAAAATATAGACTGATTTGTCACGATGTTGACCTTTGTGTTGATCTTATGAGTCAAGAGTGAAACCCGATTCGGCCATGTTTTTGCGCCAGTCAATAGTGAACAAAAAATTCTTTCTCAATCTAAACTCATTTTTAATAAACTATTTAGAAAGCATGTGAAAACTTTCACAAGAAACATCTGACGTAAATTAAAAATATTTATTTATTCGCAAAAGACGAAGCACTCCTATATTTCCTTACATGCATCTGTGAGTTGTGTTAATCAGCGGCATTCTCCCTTTACAGACATAATTAATAGGTGTGTCTTACGGTACGATCATGCATTAGTAGCGCATTATGACGTGAGTTTACTCTGAAATGACCTCCTAGTCATCGGTCAAATCGCGTATTTCACATAACCTTGGACAAAAGAATTTCTAGCGAAATTATATTGAAATGATACCAAGCATTTATAATGGAAAACATGTTTTTTTAATTCCTCATGGCTCCAAGTAATTTTATATACAAGTGTCACATTTATTACATCAGTTTTTTTCTCGAATTCTTACATGAACTAAATTTCTATTTCAAATTTACATGCAAATTCGTATATTCTAATAACACATTAGAACATATTTTTTTTAATATCGTCGTATCATATTATCTTTCTTTACAACAAGAATTTCAATAAACATTACAAGTGTATTAAGTTTTAAGCTTTAGATCTCTCTGCAGTTAACTCAGATAAAAGATAAAAAACAACTTATATTTTACAAATTCAAACTCTTGCAGTAATCAGGAATCATATTTTCTAAGGCTTGTTTCATTATGTACAAGTAATCCTAAATTATCTAACACTTTTGGCTTTGATAATATAAATCCAGAGCAATGGAGGTATCTGCATAAACTTCTAAGAATCTATAATGAAGGCTACGACAGAACAATTGCGAAGCAGTGAGTTATAATACAAAGATGATCATAATTTTATACAGAACAACACAATATAGTTTGCAAATTATCAAAACAAGGTACAATATTTTAAATGATTAACATTGAGGTATAATTCTCTATGTTATCACATTAAGATATAATACTCTATATCAACACATTAAAGTATGATTGCTTTTCTCTACACACCTACAATTAATTACATTCGCTCCAGTTCTCAAAGTTATCTACTAATTCAATAGTTAGAAATAAATAAATTTCAAAATTAACCAAAAACATTAAACTTCTATAAATGTCTAAGTTCCTGTTACCAATCGTTCGATGAAAAAACCCCAAATTTCCTTAAGCCTGGCAGTTGTCAGGTACCGCGAGCAAAACGAAACAATAAGTGTCTTGTAACTCTTGTAACAGTATTTAAATCAAACACATAAAAAGCAAACTAACAAACACACTCGTACAAAAAAAATCCCATACGCCAACAAATTCAACAAAAGAACCGAGAAACTGTTGAAGAAATTTCATGCGGATATAACGTAACGAACAAAATCTTAGAACCATGCAATGCAAAAACTCAAACAGACGTACATAATTATACCCAGCGACTGCAGCGCTAAATACATCTAGAAACTTGACACTGAAGTGGCTTATTTTATTAAACAGTACACGTTTCCATATTTATAGGTAAACACATATAATGGACAATAACAATTTAATAGAATTAGGTTTATTGGTATTAGTATTTATAATACGTAATAGGACACTATTCGCCATTTAAATTCACTGACATTTCTTGTTGAAGCCAATTATAATTCAAAAATTTGTAAGGACGATGCATACCATATTCTAGTAGAAAAAGTAAAAATATCAGAGAAAGATGAAATGGATATAAGTTGGTTTTTGTTATTATATGTTCTTTGATCTTGAGGATGCTCATGAACTAAATTTCTCTCACTTTCGTCAATGGTCGGATATACGGATGTCGATGCTGGTTAGATTAAATTGTCAAACGGTTGTCGTTAACGGAGATACCATGAGGATATTCAGGGTAATGAAGATACCATGAAGATAATGAGCATATGGTCCATCAATTTGGAAGGATCGAAAATGTGAAATACCTTATTGAAGATATGGAAAATACGTTGTGAGAGTGAATGTGTGAGATTTCTGGTCGCTGTCGCCGAAGTTGTCACTGGATACAGTCACTGGATAGAGCCATCTTTTTCCCGGAGTTGGAGACAAACTTTCTGACTAGATTGCAGGTTGACGGCGGCTTCCTCTTGGTTCAATCGAAGTGTTGGTAATGGAGAAGAGTTATCAATGTAAATGCGACAAAGAGAAATGAAAAGTGAAAAATTCCAGGCGAAAATTAAGGATGTGTCAATTGGTGCCAGGCGTGATACTTAGATACTTACATGAGATATCTGGATTTTTATTGTAGATTACTTGATGTTGTTTTTATATCCGATTAGATTCATATTGACTGTGCGCTACTTTAAGCAAATCATTCTTAAGGCCGCGATACTCGCTCGCTGACCAAAAGGTAGTGTGCAGACTAACACTCGCGACGCTGCTAATGGGGAGCCTTAGAGACTATCACCGATGGCGCAAACAAATATCTTAATTAATTACAGAATAAAAGGCCTTCTGAAATATGTTCCTCGGGCGCCAAGTGAATTTAACGTGAGACTGCAAATGTATAAAAATAATTAAAGAAAACAGTGCATATAAAGCAATTCAAAGTTCTGATGATGAAATAATAAAATAATGAAAATGCGGAAAGCATGTACAAGCGACCAACAATACAACGTGAGGGCGGGGATAAATCTTAATGTACAATATAACTAACCAGAGCGGCAGGTAGTTCAGGAGTCTACTGTAGGCACGTAGCCCAGTGAGACCATTGCTCTTACTGTTACCGAGTGACTATTACTAACCTTGTAGCGCACCAGTTAGAAATATACACTCTAGAAGGGGTGGTGAAAAGGGGTACTATAAGCGTGTAACACAGTGAGGCGCACCGGTGTTGCTATTGCCGGTGCGCCTCAACAACTAACCTTGCGTTGCACCAGTTAGAAGTATATACTCTAGCAAGCGTGGTGAAGATGGAGTACTATAGGCGTGCAACATAGTGAGGCGCACCGTTGTTACTATTTCCGAGTGACTACAACGAACCTTGCGGCGCACCAAACAGAAGTATATACTCTTGTAGTATAGGGAATTGGTGAATGAAGAAGTAGAAAGTGGAACAGAAGATATTCAACACACAAGTAATCTATCAAACAGTATATGGTATATGAAAATCTTTTTGTTTTTTTATAATAGAGGCATAGGATCATCTTAAGGATGGTGGGATTAATTCAAGGATATCTTGGAGATCCTCAGGAGGTTCCTGCATAGTTTGGATTATTCGAGCTGGCGGATGTGGGAAGGGTCTGCAAGGCAGTTTGCTGCGGTGATGTCTGGCTTTCCAATCAGAACGAAGATGCTAACACGCTCACCTTGCTTATTAAATATGTTCCACGCTTACGTTGTAATTTTCGTTAAACGTTTCTTCCTCCATCTTTTGGGAATTGATGTAACCTTATATTTGGATTTATATATTTTAAACTTCTTTAAACTGGTATAATAGAATAGAGATAAAATAAGTTATTTTTGTACATTATAAAAGATAATGAAATTATAACCTATTGCCAATTATTGAAAAAAATACTCCTAATTATTTATGATACTTGATGAAAACAATCGAAAGAAAAAAGTCTATAAGCCAAATATGTTAGGAAATTATTTAATATCGCTTACCAAATATATTATCATCTCGGCGACTGTCGGTGGTTGTCGCTTTGCCATGATCTCGACTTGGCTAGGCTGCTCTGCTGATGACTGCCTGCCGCTGCTGGAAGTCTGCCTTCAAGTTCTCGAGATTGAGAACTAAATATTTCTATATAAATTCTCGCTATTTATAGACGGCGAGCTGTCGCTCAAGTTTTGCTGCTTTATACGGGTCGTATGAAGCAATCAAACAACATTCTATTTCCCGGCAGGGATCTATGTGCGGCCATCCACACGTCTTTTAATACGTCGCACGGTCTCTTCACACAATCCTATGCAAATTTGGTAGTACCTTACTCTATGTGCTATAATACATTATTCCACTTCTAGGGGCTTACCCACGGATTACAATAGGCCACGATAGTCAGCGGCAGCATTGAGCATTGAGTAATGCGGTATCTTATAAGAGGCCAGCCAACTTATCTATCCACACACGCACATATAGCATGAATAAGTATTACATATAATACATAGTTAAACGGGAATAACAGTGAAACAAGCGTCAACTATTTCTCTCTGATTCATGCAATTAGATAGGTGACTAAATTTCCACACTATCATACGTGCTGAGCGATGTGTTTATTCCAATACATTTTATCTAGCAGCGACAGCGATATAATATTTGTTTACGTATAATACATGCGTTTCATTTTCTCTCTAAGGTTTCCGAAACCTATTTATTTAAACAATTTATTTTATTTACCATGAAAGATTATGTAATTTATAGATACTGTAATCTGCTCAGTAACTCCTGCATATAAAAATTGCAGCTAACTTGAACGCAGAACAACACAAATATTATCCTCGATCTTAATATGTTTTTTATATTTTGTAAGCAATTAGGACTGTGCGAGTACGATGTCGTTTTTTGTGACTATTCTGTCTCTCTCTTTATTTGCTCGAACGATTTTTTTTTATAAAAAGTGGCTTTGAGTGCAAAAGTTTTTTTTTTGTTTTCATGAAGATATATAGGATTAAATTTTATTTAACGATTTATACTATATTCTTGTTAAATTTTTTAATTTCTTAATTAAATAAATTTATATTGAATTTGTTATTAAGTAACAACTTTCTAAACCTTGACAATACTGGGGTCTAATACTGGGGTGTGCTTGAGTTTGTTATTTTTTTTTTATTTTCTCTAATTTTCGTTCTTTTTTCGTTTTGTAATTTTTGTCTTTTTAAATATTTCTTTATATTCGTCGGTTGTGGCTGCTACTGTAGGATAATGGGACAGATTCAAGAAATCGTGAAGGTCATCGGAGGGTTCTTGCATCGTTATTCTCGTTTAAGAATTTTTAATCTCAATTTCACAAGAAGCTGTCGGTTCAGTAGTACTTGTAGTCGACAGGGATGGGATGTTCTTTTCGGTTATTCACATGAATTTGAGAACTTTTGCTCCAGAAAGAAGGAGCAAAATTTCCAAAATTTAATTGCGGTTGATATTGTACAGAGGAAAAAAGGATATGATTTTAATTTCATTCTACTGTATCCCCTTACGTACAGTACTTTCAATACTCAGTAGTCATCTAAATAATTCAATGATTAAATTCTATTAAATATTATAATTTTTCAACATTGTCTTGAAAAATAAGTGTAGAATTATAAATATTTTACATTAATTAATAGATGTCATATTAAAATATGACATCTATTAATTCATCATTAGTATGTAAATTAAACATCTCAAATGGGATACTTTAATTAAATATTCTTACATAACGATTATTTGTTGTCGCTGCAAATTATTAGATCAACTGAGTTTTGTAGATTATTTTGTCTAATTTTTATTGTAAAGTAAAACTTCTAAACCAATTAACAGCTTAATGTTTCTTAATTATTATTTTATTAATTTGAGAATTGCTGTTTATTACATTCTAATTATTTTTTCATGAATATATTGAATAAAGAAAATATTGAGTTAATTAACTTATGTATTATGCTGACTAGATTTAATTGAAAAGCTATCATTTAAATTAAAGTAATTAAAATAAATTATTAAATTATATTTATGATACCTTTTTATAGCTGGGTGGGTTATTTTAATAAGGTGGAACTTATTTATCTAGTAAAAAACTCGCTAAGCTATATTATCACTTAAAAAAATTAACCGTGAACAATATGGTGGAGGCGTCGGCTATTACACCTATTCAATATTAGGTGATACATGTAATATACATATACTAGTAGATAAATTGTATAACTATTATAATATTACTGTATATATTAGTACATTAAGTTATATGAAAAAATGCTATATCTGAGACATATTGGCAGCTTCATTTTCTAGAATTCAAGGAGAAATCATTGAAAGAAGGACTACGATAAAAGCATTATCGAGCAGTTCGTTGGAGAATAGAACTAGACAGTAACAGAATATCAAGAAAGAAAAAATGCACGTGACTAGTACGTGTTCCGAATTTTTCCTACGCTAATATCCCTCGAGGCCAAGGGAAGATTCCCCTAATGTTATGCCGCGTAGCGGGAATTTAACGAAATTACATAGCATGAATACGTAAAAGTATTCACGAAGTTAGAATGCCTAAATATTAATTGTATGTGAAAATCAATTGCGTTAGATACTTTCTAAGTCTGAAATTTGAAAGTATAAGACACCTTTCTGTAAATTTGAAATATGTATCTGTAGTGTTTTATTCATAATAGTATCTATATAAATACGTTTTAAATAAAAATTGTTTTGGAATTTTAAATCAACTTCATTTATTTGATAAAAGTTTTTTACGTGACGAGATAGCGGGTAGGCTTCCAACGCATTTTATTTGATACCGTACTTACAAAACTAAACCCGCCCTACTATCTTCCGGGATTTATGAGGGACGTAACAATTTATTTATTTACTGATCCTAATATATCGCTCCAGAATTTATAGTACATAAATGATAAAATGATTCCCGTAAGAAGATTCCCGCAGTTGCGGTAATGCTATTAATGTACTTTTCAAATATTGTTCACTAAATTTGTGGCGGACAGTTAGAAAAATTAAAAATAACAAAATTATATGCTCACAATCATAACAAATGCTCTTATAACAAATGCTCTACTATTTCCTTAATCCCATCTCTCATCTTTATTGTATCTCCTATTTATTTTCATCTTTTTTACCTTCTTTTATTTATTTCCATCCTAATTTTATTCATTATTCCTATCCCCTTTCCCTTCTTACCCAAGCTTATCTTCAGTTTTCCCCCATTTCCTTTTCCTCTTCACTCCACACAATCCCTCACACTCCTTCATCCAGTGTGTTCTCTCTCTTGCCCCATATCCTGCACATTGTTTCCCCTTTCCTCATTCCCGCATCTAAACCTAGCAATCATCTTTGTTTCTGACATGCGCAATCCTGAAACTAGATACTTAGCCAACACCTCCTCATCCATAATTCACTTATACTTACTATTATACCTACTTTCATTGATTCTTCCTTCTCTCTCTTGTCCTTAAGCACCCCTCATCCTCTCTATGAACTCCTTCTTAGCTCCGCAATTTACAATCAACATTTTATACCATCTATTTGTCGACCATCCAATCCTCTTACTAACATTTATTCTACCCTTAATCCATTCATTCTCATTTCCATCTGATCTCCCTTTCTTCATTTCCTCCCTGTATACTTCCCTCACCAACCTTCTTCCTTCATCCCTCGATACCTACACCTTTTCGTTCCATTTATTCAATATTTATATTTTCCAATCTCCTGCATTACAATCTCATTCCTCGTATTCCCATCCAATCCCAACATCCTTTTCACATATCCAATCTGAGCTCTCTCTATCCTCTCTCTTTCTTCTACCGTGCATACCTCAGCTTCATACATAATTATACTATTCAGACATACATCCATAATTTTCAACCTAATGCTCACTGACTCATCAAACTTTCTCTGCCATACATTTCTCATTCTTTCTCTAACTGCACTCGCCCACTTCGGAACCATTTCCATGTGTTCCTTACATGCTATGCATACTATATCATCCGCATACTATATCATAATAGACCACACCTTCACACATCCAATCTTTCAGCCCACATGCCTGCACCTATTCCAACATCTCTTCAAAATCTGATAAATATATGTTAAATAAGCAAGCACTTAGCGGGTATCCCTGCCTTACTCCCCTTTTGGTCTCAAACCATTCATACACTCTATCATTAACTCTCTTTCGTACCTTCATACAATCCCTTTATCATACTTATCATAGCACTCGCTATCCCTACATGCTCCATTCTCTCCCACAATATCTCCCTCACAATCCTATGGAATGCGGCTTTCAGGTCTAGAAATAGGAGATACAACTTAGTTCTTGAAATTTGGTGATTTGAAGTTTGATCCTTGAAAACATGCTCTTTACACCACGGGTCTAGTAAAGTGCTTAACGAAACAGATAACTATGCTCTATATTTTTAAATCTTTGTATTCTTTTTTTTATGATTCCTGGACTTTTTGGTAGTTTGGCTATGTTCATTTTTGTTCTAAATGGCTGCACTTTAAGTATTAGCCTTAAAAGCTAATACATAAAGTGCAGCCTTTCAAATTGGCCTTAAAAACTTCTTCCAATTCGACAAATCTACGAACCATGTAGAATGTGGAGTTCCAGCGAGTGGCTACATCTTGAATAAGGCACTTCGCTTGGGAGTTTCCAGCTGATAATTGATATTTCATTAATTTTTCATTTGTAATGCAACTGCTTCTGAAGTGGCCAACTATTTTTTTTTATTTTATCTATGGTCACAGAAAATTGTTGCGTATACTTCTGGATGATTAAAATTAATTTGTGGGTATAATACACATAATGTTTTTTCCACTCTAGTATACCTTCCATAGCACCTGTTATATTGGTGCATTATCAGATACATCAAAATTAATCTAGAAGTTGGAAAAACATAAGAAGCGAAAGAAAATATATATAAACTACCTCTAAAAGATATTGGGTAAAAATTTCTTGTTTTGTAGATTCCAATCAATTATTGTCTTACGTTATTTATTTCTTTACTAATAACTAAAGTCGTTAATTTTGTGAATATTGATTAATAGAATTAAATACTAGACAACATGCAATTAAAATCCATAAGAAGTATGCTAAGAAGTTATCTACATAAATTTTGTAATATTGAATAAAACAAAATTTGGAAAGTAATAATCTCTTATAATTAAAACGCACCTTATCCAAAAATATATAAATAAGAGTAAATTATGAAATTTATATTTCTCATTACTTGTGTCTTGAAACAATGTTTACCCCGTCCGGGACTCGAACCCGAACCTCTCGATTGCCGATTGATTGCTCTTCCAATTGACCTAACGGGCACTTATTTGAAGACAAATATTTTTTAATATGTATTTGTTTTCCGTATCTATTAAGATAGGCAACTTATATATCAGGATTTGTTTTGTCCACCTGTTTGCTACCGTCGATCGATTCATTCGTCATCGGGTACATGGAGCCTCCTGGATGTTTTTATTAATTTCTTTTCCACTTTGCTGGCGGTCGCATGTTTAATTGAATATTTGATGTTTTGTGGTTAAACCTCCACGCATTAAATTAGAAGAGCAATCGAGAGGTCTGGGTTCGAGTCCTGGACGAGGTAAACATTTCTTCGTGACACAAGTAATAAGAAATATTACTTTCATCATTTATCCTATTAAATAATGCCAGCGTGGAGCCAACAAAATATATAAAAAAATAAGGTTATGATGCTTGCTTGCAGATTTTTGCCCCAACAAGCAATAAGAAATGTCATTTGTTCCTGAAATTAATTTGTATTAATACAATTTGTATCTACCGTTTTATTATACGCTTTTTGCTTTTTCTGGAAAATTTCAGAACGTGGATAAAGTGAGTTTTGATTGTATTTGACTGTTATTTGAATAATAAATATTAAGTAACAATAACATAAAAACATACTTAATTACGTAATTTTGCAAACAAAAGGTAAAAACACGGATTATCAAGATTTAAAATTAATGCACCGGCCATGTTTGGGAGCACCGGCCATGTTTGGACGCTATCGTGGATTTATAAGCCATTTAGAACAAATTGTACCCGGTGTGTTTTGAATAAACTGTATCATCGGTCGACAACATTTAATTGCTAAAAATCTGAGTGGTAAATTGCATCAATCTCTTCCATTTGTCATTAACTTTCATCGATTGTTCCTTCACACTGAAGTATACTAGCTATCAAAAGGTTTATGTTTGACAAGATTTTTTTCTTTCTCAAACTGTTTAAGAGCTTTTGGTTGATAAAGATCCAATTTTAAAATAACTCTAATTCATTGGAAACCAGATATTGCTTGACATGACATGAGGTTAACTTGCAGTTGCAAGGTGCAAGTTTAAATTTAATAAAAACAAACTTGCCACAGTGATTCATACGGTGTTATTGACGAAACAGATGTCATATTATAAGAAGAACTGATCGGAATTAGCACTAACGAAGAACTTTAGATACAGATACAGTTCAGAAAGGGATATGAGCAGACACTTTCAGCAGACATACCTATTACTTATCCTACATTATGGATTATCGCGAGAAAGTTTTTAATAGCTCTTCCATCTTTATACCTCGTGGAAGTTGTACCTGCTACTTGTAGATCTGAAAGCGGCGTTCGATAGGATTGTGAGAGAAAAATTATGGGAGAGAATGGAGAATGTATGGATTTCAGGATCAATGATAAGAATGATAAAGGGATTGTATGAAGGTACGAAAGTAAGGGCGAAAGTGAATGAAAGGACATCGGAATGATTCGCGACCAAAATGGGACTGCCCACTAAGCGCTTGGCTGTATAATATATACTTGACTGATTTGGTGGAGGTTATAGAGAGGGGACAAGCGGATGGGTGGAAGATTAGAAATGTTAAGTATGGTCTCTTACCTATCCGGATGATATAGTATGTATGGCGTGTAATAGGGAAGAGATGAAACAAATGATAAGAAGAGTGAAGCGATACATGAATAGAAGAGAATTGGAAGTAAATGTGGAGAAAACAAAAATTATAGTGTGTATGAAGAGAGTTAGAGAGAATTGCCAATCTTCTTACAAAAAACAAAATGAAACAGATTAGAAATTACCAATCGAGGAGATTTAAGGCTAGGACTAACTAAATTGAAACCACATATTGAAAATTTGGTGTTAAAGCATTAGGCCCATCCCTCCCATTAAAAGTATTTATTTTTTTTATTTAGTTATTAATAAATGTATAAAACATGTGTTTTGTTAACTTTGCACTCCACAGTTAAACCTATCAAAAACACATTTGAGTTGATGAATTTGTAACAATTCAATATTAGAAAGGCAAAATATGACATGGAAATTTGTGTAAAGCACATATTTGTCACACACTTATTGTACAAAGTATTTAATGCAAAAGAGTTGAAGATACGCATTTTGAGCGCAACAATAACTGTATGCTTCCAAATGGGATCAG
This sequence comes from Adranes taylori, assembly GCA_009867245.2. Taxonomy (NCBI): domain Eukaryota; kingdom Metazoa; phylum Arthropoda; class Insecta; order Coleoptera; family Staphylinidae; genus Adranes; species Adranes taylori. The sequence continues at coordinate 16,380 of WYDF02251602.1, forward strand.
CGGCTATTTTTGGAATTGGGTAGCATCATTAAATTGCTATTTGTACATGACTTCACTGTTGTTTCTTTTTAGATTGGGAAACTATAGTCCCATTATTAAGTTGCTACTTGTACTTTACTTCAGTATTGTTCTTTTTGGGATTGGGCAGCAAGTTATACTCCCATCCTTAAGTTGTTATTTGTCGTGGAACTAATACAGAGCAAAACTATAAGATATATTATTTATATTAGTAGTTAAAAGATATCATGCTCAATCTTTGCTTGAATTCGTCCATAACTTTTTATATTCTTATTTGCTTTAAAACAAGACTCAAATTTATTGAAATTAATTAACATTGAATCGATTGAGATTTGTAGGAATAACAAAGCATTAACGTTGGACATATTTTTTGTCAAACCTCGTTCCATACGTTATATAGAAACATAATAAATACTAGTGAAAAAAATTATTATGATAAATGTCATAATAACAGCGAGTGCTTTTCTGCTTATGAAGATATTAAATCTTCATAAAAACCTCTCTAACATATTTATGTAAGTAGCTATATATGTATGTAGTTGAATTTCTGCACATGAATTTCTTTTCCCTTCCTAGTTGTCTTTTTTTTTTTGAAAATCTGATTATTATGATGATTAAAATTATATTTATCCATAAAATATGTAGATTTTTGGAAGTTTATCACGTCTATAAGTGCAATATGACAAATTGCAAATTGCGAAACAAAGTTAATAAGCTTTTTATTCCTAAAATTAGTCCTAACGAACATAACTATGTTATGCCTCCTGCAACTACTAATATAATCCTTTCTTTAGCTATGATTTAAATACGTTTGGAAATGGGAATTTACCTTTTGGTGTTCTCCAAACTGAAGTGCTCCATATTGTTAGCATGTTAAAAAGATAGTAGTTACAAAGTTGTATATGAATGTGAGTAGGAGGAATACCATTCTTGAGAAGAACATTCACGGAGTAACCGGTGAGGGCGCCACGGGCGCAAGATGGTGTCTGTTCAAAAGTTTCAAAATCTGCATATTAGTTATGCAGATTATCTACGTTAGTGTTTCCTGGTACTTTACATTCTGCGAGAGATGGCGATAATTGTATATAATATTGTAAATATACCGGATGATTAATAAAAATAATACCTTAGTTGTTTGGTTGTTTCCATTTATGCAATTCATAAATAACTAAAACTTTTATCCACTCTGTATAACGTTAAATGTGTAACTAAAATATAAGTTGGTAGTAATGTACAATACAATAGACGTTAGGTCCGCAAAATACGCGAGTAAAGAAAACTGAATAGTAAACAGCCGATGCATGATTAAAATAAATATTAATTTACATAATATTTGGATAGATATAATGCGAACGATACGAGAGTAAAAAGTTTCGACGCAGTACTAATTTACATAAATTTTAAAATGCGATGTTCATTTATAATCAGGAGTTATACCTATGTCAAGAATCGTGAACATTTTAAACAGATGTGATGAACCAATGAAAAAGTAAAATAAACAACGATTTAGATGAAATCATTTATTTAGAATAGTTAGCATAAGAAAATATATACAATAGTAAGACACCAATAATAATTACAAATTGAATTTAACAAATTTAAGCAACAAATTAAAATAAGCAGTTGAAGTTTGTATGTTAAAAAAATTATATAAATTACATTCATAGTATTTATAACAAAAGTAGGAATATATTCATTAAATTAGACTTGAAGCTACTTAACTATAGCAAGAGCAAGAATTTGTTATACAATTCACATTGAGCATAGATAAACTCAATCAAAATGGTATAAAATATATTGAATGCTAAACTTAATCTAAATTATACAAATTTTCTGCCTCCGCGGAGAGATCCTTAGCATATTGGAACTCAGAATCTTCTCCAACGTCGGTGGATGAGCTGGAGGATGCACCTGGTGAGGGAAACTTTACAAGAGTAGGTGAACTGCACACAGTGATGACTGGTGAGGGTGTTACCTTGATTTGGGTTCTACGGTACCCAATGAGTATAAGGTGAATGTACTTCTTAAGATAGGTATTTTTCCTACTGATGTATATGGACTAAGTATAGCAGTAATCCAAAAAGCAACAGTTGTGACTCCTTTTACGAAACTCGTTAATTTGTCCTTTTCGAAGATGTTTTACCGAACGCCTTACAGCTGACCTTTTTCGTACCAGTAACTTATGCATCAAAATGAACGTCCGTATCAAACTTTAGGCTCATATTTATTTTATCACCATTTTTATAAATATTTGAAAAATCCATTAACGTAAGTATTATCGGATTCCTGGAAAATAATAAGTTGGGAATTTTTTAGTTAGATGGCTCCATGTTTCAATGCCGTATTTTGATCTAAATTGGTACAAAGCTTAATTATGTTGATGATTTTGCAATTATTCTTATAATGTTTTTAGCTATAGATATTTTTATATACAACATGTATTCTCCACTTCAATTATATCGATCCAGAGAAATCCCAGTTCAAGAGAAATCCCAGCACATACAGAAACACACACATGTATTCAAACATACTTTTTGAACTTAGAATATACTTTTCCTCGTAATGTAATTGTGCTCCTTAATTTATTATATGTCTATTTCATTATTATTCCCAGCAAAAATAGTGTGTACCAATTTTATTCTTTTATTTATATTCGGAGTTTACTGATAGACTTTCCCAATTTTAAATTTTAGAGTCCTATTTGAATTTAGCAATCTTAAAAGAAAAGCTAATTTTTAGAGTGCACCATGAGAGTTATTTCAGATGAGTTTATTTAAATTCTTTAAGTAGCAGTGCATTTTTAAAAAAAGCTCATTTGGAATTGACATGCAAATCAACCATTAATCGCTAATGGCAAAGTTGTACTCTACTTAAGAATATCCGGAGCATACATTTGAATATCTTGAAATGTTGGTTTTTCTTTACCGGGTCTGATTAAGAAATATATACTATTTCTATCATTAATGGGTTTGTTAGATAACTGCTCTTTTTTTATTTCGGAATCTTAGTTTTTAATTATTGTTATATAACTATTTCTATAGTAATTTCTATTTCATCGCAATGCCTCCTCCAATAGTTCCTTCTTGATTTCCTTAAAGTTTTATTGTAATACGTGAATGTTTTCAGATAGCACTCCCAGTCGCCATCTTTTTTCTTTATTTAAGTTTTTCCGCACTCTCAACCTTGTTAGTTCATTATTCGATCAGAAAGTTTTCCTGTTGGATACCCTAACGGTGAGGGGACAAGTTCGTTGTAGGCTGTTTATCATGTTGCTACTTACTACTTACTACGTTTGTTCAATATATCAGAATATTTAAATTGAATAATGGTATTAACCCAGATATGCCCACCGTACTACATGTAGTACACCGAAAACAAGTTCATACCAGTTCTTGCCATGCATGAACAGGAATCATTCCTGTTCTTGTCATTCCAGTTCTTCCTGTCCTTGCCGTGTCCGCACAAATTAGTAACTAATGAGTCGTTATCGTGAGTGAGTGTATAAACGTCACGTAATTTTCTATAGTGACTCTCAATCTCTCAATAATGAATGTTGAAATCTGCAAATTTAAAAAAATTACTGAAAGCTGAGCCAATTACATAATAACATACTGTTTTAAGTTTTCTTTTTGATGTTAAACTAAATACAAGAAAGTCCCCCTTTTATATGATATTATAAACATAAAATTATTTTTATTGTTAATATCTAATTTTTTTATTTAAAAATTGTTTTCCTATATGTCGTACGTTGAGCACATAGGGTCTATATCGAATTTTAACATTTCAGTGACTTGACTCTAACTGAAGCACTTGCACTTATCGAGAATGCAGAATTTCAACGGGAAATTAATTCTCTAGCAATGTTTCCTCCAAACAACAGTTGTGGGAGCATAACAGATGAAGACTTCGGTGATGAGGTTGCCTTTGATATCAATAATCTACCTGCGAGTCAATTACAAGCACCCATGTTGACCACTCTTCTGATGAGAATTCTTCTGATGACAATTTGCCTCAGTCCAACATCAAGGAGAAATCTGGACCATCGATTAAGATTACTGAAGGAAAACGGTCCCAGTGAAAGAAGCATAAGTTGTACCAGTGGACGAAAACAGATTTGGCCCTTTGTTTCCCCGAAGCGGAAGTCAACAGTGATATGTCAGATGACATTCTTGAAAATCCTGTCATCCTTTTTCTCATTTTTTTGATGATAATTTGATTGAGTTAATCAAAATGGAAAACAACCGTTCCAT
>WYDF02251613.1:0-20647 GCA_009867245.2 Adranes taylori
TATTAATTGTGACAATGGAAATTTTATACAAGAGGAAGTGTGTTATATTGAATCGTAAGTTTTTTCGTTTGTTTGATAAAAATTTAAATATAAAATAAAAATTTTGAACACAACTATTCTACCACTCCATTACCATTCTATTAACACCAATTAATATACAAAAAAAAAAAGATTTTTATTTCGCACAATTTTGTAATAGAAAACTTGAGAATTCTATTACAAAATTGGAAATATCTCAAAAGCAGTTGAAGTTAGACATAGGAAGTGGTTCATAAAAATGAAAGTGACGCTAAAAATCTATGCAACTATTACATAAAATATAGGCTGTCCATTTAAAGAAATTGTAAAATACTCTACTACGCGTTTTGGTTCAGCCTGTAATCAATTTTCAATAACATGCAAAATATTTTATACGCGTAAAAGGTGAGGGCATACTAGAATTACCAGGTCCAAAAACAGATCAAATATATTTTATTCTTTTAAGATACAAGCAGTTCAAATTACCACAATTTTGGCATAAAACTAGCCATAACTTTTGAAACACTTGGTATAGACCTACCAAGTCTTAGATTAAAAGTTATGAAAAATACGTAGAATCGAATTATCAACTAAAAAGTATAACATTCCATTTAAAAAAATGTATTTTGTGTTCGGCCTGCAGTTATGGAATATCCTATATACATGAACATATTTTTAGTTTGTGTAGCTTAAAGCTCTAGACACTTCAGCTTTGGAAATTTTTCTCCATATAATATGATACAGGAGCAATTGTACTTGGACACACTTTTGGGACACCCGGTATATAGGTACTGAAAAAATTATGCCAAAATTGTTAAATTAAGTTGTGAACAATAAACAACAGAGATTTTAGGAAAGAAACAATAAACTAATTGATAGAATAGAAAGAGAATAAGAGCACGACTTAGTTCTCGGGATATGCTTCAATTCTGCAGATAAGGAAATAGGTTACCAAGAAATACGGGGATTGAAATTAATATGGCCATGGAGTATTAAAATAAAGTAGGAAAGAAATATATGGCACAGCATTTAAATTATTATGCAGAGGCAAAAAACAATGTAGACGATTTTCCATGGGCAAGCGTAAGAGTTGCATTACAAATGGAACTAAAAGTATCGTAAAATATATCATTTGTTATAAAACCGAAAATATTTTTAAAACGAAATCAGATTAACCATAGAAAATTTGTAGTGGTCCGTACCAAAACCGATTTGGTTTTCTTCTATTTTTCTGACACCTTTATAGAAACATGCACCTTTCTACTTTCGCTTTGGCTCAATAGTCGCAAAAAAAATCACATAAATATCGATAATTTTCAATTGAACGCACACGTTGAAAAATAGCGTCGCTCTTTCGCTTTCCCGTGAGTCGCATTCATTCAATTACGGAGTGCTCGAATAATTCAATGTCATAAATATTAATATTGTCAGTGGCCAATAGAAACATGATAGGCGATGCTGCTGAATTAACAATGGTATTAACAGAACATAAATTTTTCGCCGGAACTCGACCAAACGCTCAATTCTTAATATTATATAAAAGATGTGCAGTAGTTATGTGGTGTAGTTATAAAAATACTTCAGTGGCGTACTTATGTATCAATATTACACTCAACATTAATGCATACCGAAATAAAGACATTTTTGGATGTCAATTTTGTAATCGTGTGACTCTAATCGTTTCTTTCCCTTTTTCTTTGCAGGTTTACTTTCTAAATATTTAATCCTATTTTCCTTATCAGCTTGAGTAATACGCTTCACCACAATCCTATGTTTATTTCTGACAGATACCCAAGGTGTTTCTTAAGAACTGTGTGAGCACTATTTTTGACGTCTCCATCTTGGAACATTAATGAGGCTGACAAAATGTGCAACCCGTTTCATTCATTTCAATTCTCGTTGAGGAATATTCAACTGTTTAATGAAGAGGACACTCTTAAGTGCACGTATTGCCTTTGCCATGCACCTTGCTAGATGCAGAGCCCCTGGGATCCTGAAACTGAAGTCGTTTTGAGACTTACCTCCTTGGTACAGGAGTGAGAGTTGTAATAAATATTTGTAGTTTTCTCTTGGATGACTTCCGTCTTTTAAGACATTTTAGTTGTAGTTAAACATTTTCAGTCACTGTTCATCTAGATTGAAGGACTTGAGCGGGATTTTCTTCATCCAGCATTGTCGTATATGACTTCTTGTCAATTGAAGCCCACAGATTTTGGAACATTCCTTTCAATATTACTTCATGGATGTGATGACAGCAAGCAAATCACAACAATGTTCGTCCGGATTCCGTTTAAATTCTGGTGCATGACCCTTGGAACACTCTTGTATTAGATGGTGTAGTATCAACAGATGATGTTATCATGTAGCCCAAATCGGTCTGAATAACTACTTCAGGCATCCGCTCACCAGTGCCTTTCAGGGTTACAGGTTCAAAATCTTTGCCAGCCACTAGAACGGTAACTCTATCTTCCAACGTTTTGATACTCCGATGGGCAACTGAGAGCAACATGGCAACTGAGAGCAACTGGGCAACTGAGAGTATCCCAATGCAAGACTAAATGAAGAGGATTTTTAAAGAATGACTCTTCAATTTTGTTTGCCATTCTACTTCTATTAATCGCCCGAGCTCGTTATATGGCAATTGAAGATACGGACATTTTTGAAACATCGTGGCCAAAGCTGTTTGCAGTTGCTATAAATAAGGTACTTGCTTATCGAATCGATTCCAAGCAGACGTGTTATTTGCTGCCGTGAGAATCTGATCAAGAGGTTTTAATCTAGGATTTGAACGTTATTGTTTCCATGCTGGAGGCGAATCCTTGGCCTCCTTGTCACTACTTGCTGATAATGTTGGAAAGAAGTCTTCTAATATAACTGTCTTATTGATTTCAGCAATAGCACTGTAATCTTTATTTTTATATAGATAATTTTTGTCCTCTTTTGTACACTTTGTTCTTATTTTCGAAGCGAAAACTTTATCTGCTCAGCTCATTGACGAACTACGATCTTCTCTTTGTGACCTAAGAAATTCTTTATCTTCTTGTAATTCGCTAGTCATGTCCATCACATTTTGCCAGGAAATGTTAAATAACTCGAAGATATCACCTTTCCAATTCTGCCGTTTCATATTTCTGTACACCAGCACGGATATTCTCCTGCGTCTTAGCAGGGATATCTGATTTCCTCCACACTTCCTGTAGTTTATAATTAGTAGATTTAGCAGCATCCGGAAGTGATTTAGCAGCTTGTGATGGTAAACAAAAACTAAAAGTGCCATCAACTTTTATTCTGTTCAGCAAAATAACATTTATTAATTTGTGTAAACATTTGGGGAAAAATATTATATTTGAACTGCTCATTTAAGTGTTTGTTGTTTATTAGATATGTTCGGAAGAGTTTCAAATGAAATATCTTTCTCACAATAAATTTTTTCTCTTTTTTCTATTGTTGAAGTGATTGGATATTTTTTTCTAAGTTTGGACTATAGGATAATATTGGATCCCTTCTTGTGGGAGGTGGAAGAGTGAAAGGAATTGGAAGGAATTATAATGAGGTATATGAAAAGAATGTTAGGAATAGAAAAATTGGTACCGAATGAGTTGAATGGAGTGAAGTGCTGGATATATCGAGTGAAGAAAATGGTAAGATATGAAAGAAAAGTGATGGAAGATGAGAACGAAAGAATAGTAAATAAAGTGTATGTGGAGTCTATGGTATGTAAGCGGGCGGATGAAAACCTGGGTAAGAGTAATAAGAAGCTAATTCCGATGTGAATGTTCGATGTATGAGTGGTATGATAGGATGTATGGAGGAAAAAAACTGAGATGGAGGTTGAGTAGAGATTAAAAGATGTGGAAATGCAAGATAGACATGAAAGAATAAGAAGAAGTAGGATAGTAAGAAATATATGCATGTGATGGTAAAAGGGAAGATGCCTGAATATCTAAGATCTGGTATGAGTATGAGAGAAAAGAGATTAATTGCTAAGTTTAGGTGTGGTAGTAAAGAAAGAGGAAACAAATATTGGATGAGCGGGGAGTATAGAATATGTAGAGTGTGCGGTATGAACGATGAAACGTGGGAGCATTGGGTGAATGAATGTGAGGGATTAATATGGACTAACGAGCAAAAATTGGAGGCCATTGGAGAATGTGTATGAGGCATGTTGGGAAGTATAGAGGGATTATGGAATTTTTTTTTTTGGGAGAGCTTAGAAGAAGAAATAAGTAGAAGAGAGGATAAAGAGGAAAAAGGCTTATTGGGGAAGGGGATAGGAAATTAGAAATATTACAAGTAGGAAGACGTATGTAAGGAGTAGAAGGGTACAGTAAAGAAGGGGGGAGAGGATGAAGTACGGATAGTCAGAGAACAAGTAAGTGAGAACAGATTAAACATGCGATTTAAAAAGGGGAAAAAAAGAATAGAGAAAGGAAAAAAAGAAGAGAATAGGAAGGGGTTCTGAATTATATTGTTTATTTATTTATTTTATTTATTTTTTGGGTTTTGGTTTGCTTTGTATTTTCATGGAATATATTTAATTTTTTCTAATTGAGAAATTGTAAATTTAATTTGTTAGATGCCATTAAAGGTTTAATAATAATATAAGAACGCTTCTATCTTTGGGAACTTTATTTTGGGGTGTCGCTTGTTAAAGATTTTGGCACACCTTCCTTAATTATTCTAGCCTTCAGAAAATATAGTTCCTGTTCTTCAATAGCGTTAAAAAATGTCTTGTATATTAATGTTTATTTTCCTCTTAAAAACTGCCTTATACAAACTTAATAAGGTACGGGCATTGAAAGATTTTATACAATTTGCTCAACACTGCTGTGCTATAATAATGTAAATTGGAATAAAATGTTGTATTGTACACCACTGTAATCATGTCCATTTATTTACTGTTGCAAATAAGCATAGCGAGTGAGACTCCCAGATCCAGTACATCTCCTGCGGAGCTACCCGACCTAATATTTTGGCAATGCTGACAATGGCCCGCATTGTATGAGGACATCACGCAACGCATACAAGCGTTCTTTTTTGCATTTTCGACAACACTCGAGACAACGACAACAAAAGGACACACTCGACTGCTGTTTTTCTTACACTTTTTATTTGGTTTGTTTGGGTTTGTGTATATGCGCATGCATTTGTGTTTTGTTCTTTTACCTGTATGTTTGTATTTCAGGTGATAGTTTCTGTTTATCGACGCTGATGGCGATATATTACCATGGTTTTTAAGGGTGTTATCTCTGTTGTTACTACTGCTGATGTTTCCAAATGGGTCTCCTCTTGTTTGTGTTACCACTGAACTAGATCTGACAAAATGTACAGAGGTGTGCATATTTATAACGAAATTCATATATTTTTTAATTCATAAATGTATGGTAGATAGGAATTTTAAATTAATCGATCATTTTAAATTAATCTCCATTTTGATCATTTCAAATAGTTTACGTCATTTGAAGCAAATGCGATTCTTAAGGCGCGTTGTCTAATTATCTCTTTTAAGCTCTATTAAATGTTTAAAAATAACTCGCACTTCTCGCTAAAAGTCACATGCAGAACACTCGCTCTTCACAACATTCTACTATTATTAATTAAAATGACATAGGTAATAATGATAATAATAAATAAACTTTATTGCCATAAACAAAACAGATGATCTCTCCATTAATCCACTACATATACAAATAATAATAAGATTATATACTTATGAACTAAACAAAACACATTAAATTAAATTCTATTCCATCATTCCCTTAAATTATACCCTACCAGAAGAAAAGGTTAACTTCCCTCTCTTCATGCTTTTTCTTACTCACCCCCTATTCCCTAATCCCCTATTTCCTAAACTCCTATTCCCCTTATAACAAATCCTCTAGTATTTCCTTAATCCCATTTCTCATCTTTATTGTACCTCCTTCTATTTATTATAATCTTTTTTCACCTTCTACTTATTTCCATCCTAATTTTATTCATTATTCCTATCCCCTTTCCCTCATTACCCAAACTTACTCTCCAGCCCCCCCCCCACCATTTCCTTTTCCTCTTCACTTCACACAATCCTCTCACACTCCTTTATCTAGTGTGTCCAGTGTTTCTATTTCTTTCCATATATCTTACACATTCTTTCATTTTTTCTTCTATTCCTTTTCCCTTCTTCCCCTTACCCTCTACATACATTAATTTTCCCTTAAACTCACCCATCCAAACACATCGATTCTTGCCTCATCTCTTTCCTCCCATTCTTCTTCGCTGTCACGACTTTTCCCTTTTCTTACTCGCTCTCCCTATCACTCATCTTACCCTTTCGTTCACCTCCTCTCCAATCGCTCCTCACCCAACCTATCCTCCCCCCAACTTTCTCTTCTACTCTTTCTTCCTTCTTTTCTTTTTCACTATCTCCTTCATAACTTTTTCTATTATTTCCTTTCCGTATCCCTCTGGCCCTAAACTTAACCTCCAGTTCTCTCCAAGCATTCTATCACCTCCCTCATCTAATACATCCACGTTTCTTCTTCCATCCCATATACCCTGCACATCCTATCTTGCTCGTTCATACAGTATCTGTTACACCTAAACCTCGCTCTCATCTTTTTCTCCTTCATGCTTAGTCCAGACACTAAATACTCTGCTATCCCCTCCCCACCTTTATCCATTCATATTTGGTATTGAACCTACTGCCACTAATCTTTCATGACCCTCCTGCCTCTCAAAATCCAACAATATCTAGAGGTAAAATTACATAGGTACAATTTAACAAAACTACCAAGAACATGCTTTTATTTATTCTTTATTATGAGCTTTAATGATTTTTTAATGGAAAATTGAGACATTTGTATGTATACGGAAACCCGAAAGAAGAGATATGAATTTAGTTGTTTGAATATACGATATTGGATGTATTTTATATTATGAATATATATTTTTATGAATTAATGAAAGACGTACAGTATATCTTTTTAGAGATAGTCACTATTTCGTCAGGCTAAAAATTACAGTTTGAATGTTTTTGAAACTATTTAGATGCGACTTTATTAATTTGGAATCGCATTCTAAACATTTATAAAGTTTCTTAAATGCTTAAGCAAGTATGAAGTTAATGGATTTTTCCGCAAATAGATAATTATATTTCAAGCATTTGTGATGTCTCTCATGAGCTATTAAATTAACAACGCATCACAACTTATAAGGGGTACCGCAGGGATCAATCCTCGGCCTTATCTATCTGTATAATAAAAATCTAACTTTTTTTTTTCGTTGAAGCGGTTTTCCGGACAAACCTAGAGCTACAGTTAGAGCTTAGAGCTACAGCGGCCAACTTCACACCATATATTCGTTATAACACGGAGAAGGTTTATAGATATAGAAATTTGAGAAAACGTGAATACTGCAACAAGGAGAATACGAGAACACATATTCAGATGATATTCAGGCATTATTCAGAACATATATTCGTCATAACACGGGAATGGTTTGTTTTCGAACACCGCAATGCGGAAATAAGGGAATACGGGAAGACGAGAATACGGAAACACGGGAATACATAAACACACAGTTAAACCAAATTTAAACCATATATTCGTAATAAGACTTGAATCGTTTTTCAACACGGGAATGCGTGACCGCGGAAAAGGCGCTGCCACAGGCCATGGTAATGCGGAGAGCAGATCGCAGACCGCAGGCCGCTAGTCGCGACAAAGTTGCGGGGATGAAACCATTCCGCAGGCTGCGGTAGAGCCGGGGCAATGAAACAATACCACTGGCAGTGACAATAAGATCATGTCGCTGCTCGTGTCGAAGCCCCGGCCGCAAATCGCGGTAATTAGGGTATTTCACTGGCCGCGGTTCTGCGCAGTGCAGACGCGGCAAGTAGACCATGCTGCATTAAAACAATACTGCTGGCCGCGGCAAAGCCGCGCCATTTAGACCATGTGGCGACAATTATACCATGTTGGCGGAATTAGACCATGTTGCGGCAATTAGACCATGTTGCGCAATTAGACCATGTTGCGGCAATTAGACCATGCCTCAGCAATTAGAACATGTTGCGGCAATTAGACCATTTTGTGGCAATTAGATCATGTTGCAGCAATTAGACCATGTTGCGGCAATTAGACCATTTTGCGGTAAATAGACCATGTTGCGGCAATTAGACCATCGCAATAGAATCGCTGCTCGGGCAAAACAGCGTTTTCCGGGTCAGCAAGTATATATATATATATACATATGTATATTTGTTTGAGACTAATACACCTCTATACTGCTTTAGGGAGACGGTTTTTATGCTATCCACATTGTTGTTACTCCTAACTAGATGGCGCACAAGTATATATAGTTCTACACCGTTCAACCGATCGCCATGAAAATTTATATACATACGTATTTGAGTACGCAGAATATTTTTATGCTATTCACTTGGTTGTAACTCTCCACTAGATGGCGCTTGATCACATCAACTTCTACACCGTTCAACCGATCATCATGAAAATTTATGTACAAAGATATTTTAATACAAAGCCGCGGAAATTAGGCATGTCGCTGCAAATCCGCGGAAATTAAGTCATGTCGCTCGCCGTGGTAATGCTGTAGGCGCCGTATAACGTTTGCTGGGTGCGCTAGTCTTATATAACATTTGCACGGCACCAAAAGCACCAGTCACAGGCCTAGTTATATACGCCGACGATATGGCTATATTAGAACAATCCACAAGCAGACATTGTATATATAACAGACTGCAAGAACGTTTAGTCGAAATAAGCTTCTGGTGTGATCTCTGGCATATCAAACTAAATCCAGATAAACATAAGTTGAATGTTAGACAACTCAAACAGACAGTACAACTATACAGAACTCACTGTAAAAGGACAGAAAATCAAGTGGAGTAATCACGTTAAATATTTAGGATAGACAAAAAACTGACATACGCAGAGCACATGAAGTAGACTCGGCTAAAAGCAAATAAACTCAGGGCAATCCTTTACCCACTACTAAACAGAAATAACAGACTAAATCTAAAAAATAACATGACAATCTACAAATCAATAGTTTGACCAGTAATGAGATACGGCTGCGAAATTTACCAGAACCCACCAACCAATGACGCAACTACCGGTGTGCCATGTGTCCGAAACACACGGGCCCGGCCTAGAAAAGAGGTCCGGGACAATATTCTCATAAAAAGGAACCGCATTTATTAAAAGCGTATTGCGGACTTTTTTCTATGTCCCAGATAATAAATACTTCGGAACATAACTATTCTTTTTCTGTACCTAAAATTAATATATTATAATAGTTATCAATACCACTTATCATAATGGTGATAGAAATTAATATTTTAATTATTTTATTTCAGTTGGGGCCAAACAAAATTATCACACACAGGCCCGTGGCTACGTTATTACGCCACTGCCACCAACAAAAAGAATTAGAATCTTTCACTAAAAGTAATTACAGGGGGCTTCATGGTATATGACGAACAAACAGATTGACAGACAGGACCTTCTCCGACGCACCAACAAACTCCCAGAAATCTTCATCGGAAAAGCCTTAAGATACAAACAACAATCCATTAACAAAAATAGTGACAGTAAATAGAAACGATAACTCTCAAACGCAAAAGACAATACGACACAGTCCTAGATAGTAATGAAACAAAGAATTAGAAGAGAAAAAAATCATGTGAGATTTCTATTTCCGATTATCTTAATGTAATTACATTTGTTAGAGTACGTCACTGACTTTTACTCAGTATTAATAGTCTAATAGCTTACATTCCCGTATATAACTACTCGTCGTTTAATATAAGAATAGCAACGATCAAGAGACTTAAAAAGGACAAAAAAAAAAGGACATAGAAGTGTCACAGACAATACGATAAGTAACACATGATAAATTTTATTATTGAAGATGAACTTTAACAGTCATACAAACATGTATTGTACTATTAACTGACAGAGTATAGTTGAGGAAGTACATATTATATACCTTTGGATAAAGATAGTTGACCCTCCTTTTAATAGAAGGTTCCTTATATTCAGTTTTTTTTTATTTATCGTCTTGTCGGTTTGTGTTGTCCTTTTAAACATTGCTCTCAAATTATTTGTCAGCGTAAAAAGTACTACCTCCGTTATATAAGAGAACTATTTAAATATTCGTATTTAGTAATTTTATCTTCTGTTGTAATCTGAGATACTATACTTGACCACATGAGAGATTTAATTATTTTTTATTCTTTTATAATTATGTTTTATTGATTAGGTTCAAGAATATGACCTAGATACACATTTATGGCGCATTTACACGGTTCAATCTGATTGACCATTATCTTTTATTCAACAAAATTGAAACTTGTATACAGCAATTCAATGGGCTTACTAAATCAAATTTCTGATTGAATTTTCGACTTTTGATGAAACAAGTTTGAACTGTGTAAACATTCATTCAGTTTATATTGAACAATAGTTGAGCAGAAGGGTGCATTATAGCCGATTTTGTTTTAATATTTTACTTGATTTTTGATATAACAATTTTGAACTTATGCTTGTGGAATTGTTCGAACTATAAACTGAACCATAAAGGGGATACATATTTATGGTATCATTTAAAATGAAATGATAAATAATTTGAATATTGAAGATTTAACTGTTGACTTAATGAAATCAAAAAGAAAAAGCATTTTATTTTAGAACTTCAAAAGAGAATTTTGGCTGATTTTATGAACTCTAGATTTAAGCAATGTAGGAATATACAACAAATTAATGAATTACAATAGGTTTGATGTTTATGCTTAGGTAAAATCCTTGGCCGATGTAACTTTGAGCTTGGATTTATTATGTTTCTTCCCTGAGTCCATCTCTGGTCATATTGGTATTGGTTTAATTATTCGTTACCGTTCAGTACTTTAGAATGTTAGTGTAGCTGGATAATACAATCTGTTATGAAACTTGAACAATTGCAAGTCCCGCTTGAATCTTACCGGTTCATACTTATGGGTTTTAATATCTGCTGTTTAGGTAATTAGCATTGATGTGAATTAACATTCAGTTAATTCTTGTGGAGCATTTTTCATTAAGTAATGGTATTCATTGGGTTTGTTATTGAATAATTGTGTGTATTTCGAGGTTACCGGTGTTATAATGAGATTGTGCAAAGTCGGACTGTTTGTCCAGTGGGGTTTTTCACCGACTCGCTCCGCTAATTGAGGTATGGAAAATTTGAGATTCAAATTGTGACATACATTGACCAATCTTATAGTGTTTTGTTGTGTAACAGTTCCTCTGTTTCTAGTATCGCATTGTAGTCAGATAGTGTGATACTGTCTGGTGAAATTTTGAAGTCGTGTATTATTGCTCTCATGAGGAAGATATTCACCATACTACCGGAGAGAGGGCGATCGCTCTCTTTGAATGTACGGAGGAATGTGACGTGTAGTTTTATCAAATCTTATCTAATTTGATCAAATTATTTTTGGTACTGATTTTTATAGTGATACCTGCAGAGGCGCGAAATCATCGCATTGATGTTAAATTGTAACGATTTCAGTAATCGCAAAGTAGCGTCGAGGCGGTTGAATGAATGGAAATTGGATAATGTCAACGGAGTTTTGAGTAATGGGAAGCCATTATGCTTAGCAGAATTTGACAAGCCGGAAACACTCTTCCCTGTCGATTTGTAAAGTTTGGAAGCCATATTCTTGCCTCCTCACGATTCTCAATATTGAAATATAATGTCACTGTGAGTGAAACGTTATTTTATAAAAATGGGTTTGGGGTTGGATTTAAGTTAAGCCACAGGGTTATTGGTGTGGTGATGCCCGTTGTGTAAGATTAGTGATATAGATTTTCTAATATGGTGCTAGATCGTGTTTGTAATTTTATAGGTGAGATTTCTAGGGCTGAATCAGAGGCCATTGTTCTGCAGCGGATCGTGCGGTGCAGAATAATCGTTGTCGTTTTCTGCCGCATGAAAATGCATTCGAGCTCGCGAGAGATTTATTTGGTGTGGACCTGGATTTGGATGTCCACGTGAGCTAAGGTAGTCACTAGGCGCCTCCCGATTCTTGTGGAATCTTAACATCTGTGTTGTTGATTTATGATCAGCCGCCAGACTGTCGTCGAATCTTTTTTGTAATCTGATATTTCGTCTTCTGTTCATCATATAATTTAGGCGCTTCCAGGAATTTGTTATTGATGATTTTGTGGATTTTAAATTGAACTTCTATATCTAAATAATTTTTATATGAGTTGATAATTTGTAGCTAATTAGTTAAGTAACTGCGGTTGGCAGGCATTAAGTATCGTCAGGGAAGGGGAGATAAAATTTTTGTTGCACTTAGTGGTTTTCTTTTTTATTTGATTTCTAATATTTGGCCCAGAGGCATTTGAATATTTTATTTACGCATTGTAAAAAATAATTTGTTTCAGAGCTTGTAATTTTAGCTTATTTCATTGCTTAATGCATTTAATAATCGCATATGTGTAAAATTTAATCAACATTTAATTTAATGGCATTCGTTGAATATTTTATATTTATTATGCCAAGTGGATGGCAAGTGCCGATTGTTAATACTTCATAAATAAATGATGGTTATTGTTATATTATCATTTGTGAATTTTATTTGTGTGCACTTCTGTTCCCTATTTATCCGAGATTTAGGTAGAAGTTTCTCGCGCCCAAGCAGGTGCCTCATTCCAGGTCAAGCCAGCCCATTCGGTTCTGGTCCCGTTCAGTTGTGGTCCCATTCGGTTCCGTCTTTCTTAAAGCATCGCAAAAATTATCTCTCCGTATATTTGCTTTAAAACGCATTTCACATGTATATTTTTACTATTTATTTATGTTTTTATTTACCGGAAAATAAATGGTAACATATGTGAATTTCAGGAGTGCGTAGCAAAAATACATGCTAAACATTGAGAAATGCTTGTAAGGATGTATTGAACATGGAAGTTTTTAAAACAATTTGATGCAGAGAACGCAGTTTTCACCTTTGACTCTAATCTTGAGTAAAAATGCTCCATCTTGCATCTTTGAGATCCATAATTGACAAATGTGGTATAGTGCCAAATCTGATGTCGCGTTGAGGCCTTTCTAAAGGTTTGAATCATTTTTGAGGAACAGGAGATGTACTATTACTAGTTGGATGACTAATTATTTTCATCGTGACAACTCGAATAATGATTCGATAATTCCTGACAAAAATTCTAGGAAACATACTTGTTCCTTTTGGGGATTATGAAAGAATTGACAGTTTCTTTTATATTTTAGCCAACTATTTCTTAGAGTCCATTGGTGTGATCTAATTTTTGTTTTGTTTTGCGTGGAAATGGAGAACTCTTCAATAAGGTGAAGGATGCACAGTGAATCCAACAGTGTGGAAGTTTTACTCTGTAAAACTGCACTCCCGTTAGAATAATGTAGGTAAGGAGATTGGGGAATTTGATTGAATGAAGCTTTAGGATTTGTCATCCTCTTCAGCCTGGTAATGAGTGGACAAATTGTATATATTGTGGTAGGAAATAGCTTGCAGGAAAGGTATATGCTATAGCATTTGCTTTACAGCCAAAGGGAAACTTGCAGAAATGCAAAAACCTTGGTCATAGCATGGTCACCTAATGAGGGAGTTTGGTTAAGCAGGGTCGTCTGTTTTCTTCGGTTGGTTTTGCAGCCTTCTAGATTACTTGGTTGGCAGTGCAAGTAAGAGCTTACTGGACTGAAGTAGAAAATAAGGATGTTGTGGAAGGGACTGTTTTTTTTATGATATAGGTGTAGGAATTATATAAGGCATAGGGGGATTGATTCAATTATTTCTAAGAGATTTCAGGGGGTTCCTTCATTATTTGGATTATTCGAGCTTACGACTGAGATAACGGTCTGCGTGGCAGTTTGGTGACTGGATTAGCAAACGGAACGAAGAGTTTCGTGAGCTATTTGGTTGTTTTCTGCATCACGGCGAGTCGGATATTTGGACTGGAGAGTTTTGAGATGATTTATGACAGGCCCAGAAGAGCAGTCTTCATATAAAGATGAGCTCGGAAATCGGAAGTGTAATCTGTGAATTTTTCAAGTATTCTTCGTTTACAGGTTGTGAGCCTGTGTGCTTGCGCATTAGAAAGTGTTGAATACAGAACAGCTCTGTAGTATATCAGCGGCCTAATGTTTGTTTTGTAAGTATGATGTAGTGTTTTTAAGTGACAGCCTCTAAAGTGTCGTCGTAGTGTGGAAATCAATCAGGTTAGTGCATTTATGTATATCGAAAAGAGTGTTGTTCAATTTAGAATTCCAGTTAAATATTCTGCTGAATGTGATGCCTAGGTAGCATATTTCGCCTTTCAATGAAATGGGTTCATTCTTGAGTCGGAGTCGAAAGTGGGCGCAATTTTAACTTATTTACCTAACGTGGTTTGGATGATGAATGAAGATAGCTTGGGTTTTACATTGATTAGGGGTGATGTGCCACTTTTGTGCCCATATTGTAAAATTGTCTGAAAACAACTGCAGATGGCAGTTTGCAGTCTCCGCTTTGGGAGTGCATACCCAAGCATAATGAGTATAAGGAGAGGTTGGTGAATGGAGATCATAACAGTACATCATGTACAAGAGTGGGGCAAGGACAGGCCCTTGGGATTTATAGGTGTATAGGTTTGAAGGTGTATAGGTATGCAGAGAGTGTCTCCAATTATAATTCGGATTGTACGGT
Source organism: Adranes taylori (assembly GCA_009867245.2). Classification (NCBI taxonomy): domain Eukaryota; kingdom Metazoa; phylum Arthropoda; class Insecta; order Coleoptera; family Staphylinidae; genus Adranes; species Adranes taylori. Next base: position 14,717 of record WYDF02251613.1, read on the forward strand.
GTGATAGGTATGATTGGGCCATTTTCAGTGTTCTATGATGAATGATGTGAAGCTCATCAGCCCTCCGAGAGTCTCCGAATCAGCCCAGCACACCAGACAAGTCAAAAGCATGAGATATATCGAACAATACTGCCAGAGCGCAGTTGCCGTTATTTAGAGCACGAGTTACATCAATTTTAAAATCTGAAGAGAGGGTCCATAGTAGAGCGAGATGGTCTAAAACCGAATTGATTGTCTGGTAGAACTTTGTGGATTTCTAGACAATTTCAGAGGGGAGAAGTGAAGATTCTGTCCAAAGTTTTTCCTAAGACGTTCAGAAGTATGATTGATCGATATGATGGAACATGCCAGGGATCTTTGAGAGGTTTACTTTTCCAATTGATTGTCAAATGCCCCAGCCAAAGACACGTGTTATATATTTCGGTTATGAGTGCAATGTTCGTAGCATGAATATGTCGAGTTAATGCGTCTAATCCAGGCTTGAATTTAGTGTTTCAGATATTTCATTTGAGGTGATCAGATTTAGGATGTCATTCTGTTCAAGAAAGAATATAAGTAGTGTGTGGCAAATAAGCAGATCCTTAACTAGATTGTTTGTTTCCTCAAGAAAATTAAAGTTAAAAAGTACGTTATTTGCTACTTTAGATATTATGCAGAAACTTAGCGAAAAATTTAGCATTGCTTGTGGGATTGTTAAGAATTTGACTCTGATCATTTGTCAGGTGGGATTTTGAGATTGTTGTTTGACCCGTGAGTTGTTGGAATTTTTGCCAGAATTGTTTACCATTGCGGTAATCAAGTTTTGAAGTGGTTTTAACCCAACAGTCCGCTATACGTCATTATAGCATTAAGTCTATTCCAAATAAGAGCATTAAAGTTTATTCCACTGTGTTTTCATCGCAGTGCCTCTCTGGGCCATAAAACGACGATAAATTTATCTTTTCTCTCGTATCATGTTTAATGATTTTGGGAAAAAGAGGATGCCTATTATGAAAAACAGTTTTCAGAGAAATGCTCTCTGATGCTGAGTTTTGAATAATTTTGGATTAATTGGCAACAACAGTGTCTATTTCGGAAGGGGTATTTATAGATAAATTAAACGGGGTATTTTGTAGAATGTTATTTTGGAAATGTTGCCAATTTGCTTTTTCGATATCACGTTTAGTGATTTGTCATGGTGAAGGAAAAGGCGCTGAATCTAAGTTGGTTTTAACCAAAAGTGGTTAATCGTCTGATGTGATTGAAGTGCCGGCGAAACACTCTGGTCCGATAAATTGGATTACACTTTCAGTGGTCACTATGTAGTAAAACATTGAAAGGCCGGTGCCACAGAAAATAGGTTCTGTATTTCTAATATCTTAGAGTGGAAATTGAGTAAGACAGTTTGTGAGAAGTTCGCCGTTTTGGTTGATTGCCGAGTCACCAAACTTCACATGGCGAGCGTTAAAATTATCCATGCTTATGGCTTTCGGTAGGCTTGAAATAAATTGAAGAAAATTTATGATCTAATAAAAATTGGATACAATTGTACCGGAAAATCAATTATATCCTCCCCCCCCTAGGTCCCCCTGCCCATTGATTAATATATAGTTTTATAATATCAGGACGTGGAACGTCCATATACGCACGATTGATTGAATTCCATCATTTCACTACATCGGGAAGTCCGATTCCAATTAAATTCGATGCCATGTATAAATTATGCCATGTATGTATTTGCCATGTATTAAATTTACAATTTCTTGTATAGCGCCACATAAATCCTTTAGTAATAAGGTTCTAGTGCTTTGGAGTGTACAATTGAATAAATAAAATCACAGTACTCCTACTCCAAGAATAAAATCAACGTTTATTAATGCTATATAATCACGTGGCACATTTCGGGGTCTGCAAATGCACAATCTCGGACTACAAAAAATTATTCAAAAAGTCATTATACTACCTTTAATACGATAAGTGAAAAGAGTTTATATGTAATTGACAATTGAGTTTGGCCTTTAAACAAATATTTAGTGAAGTGAGAAATAAATTTGAAAAAACATAATAATAAATTTTAAGAAGAAATTTTGTGTAAAGAAAATTAGAAATTTATTTTTGAAACAAATCATGTAATCAAAATATGTTATGTAGTATATTTATATTTATTTGAACCTTCCTCGTATATTTAGATAAAGTACTTGCAAATTTAAAAAAAAAATTAAATACATGATATAGAAATCTAATTGTTCTATATAAATTATTTTGCGTACGTTTCAATAAATTGTTTTTTAAATAATTTTAATAGGTTATTAGCAAATGCGAAATATATAAGCATTTTTTATTACAAACCATTGTAAAATTGTAATTATATGCTGATCTACAAAATATTTCTTTTAAAATTGTTGTTAAAGTATTTTAGAGAGAATAAAAAGAGTTACTAGCGATAAGTAAAAAATCAATATGCTTTTATTCTGTCTAAAATACATAAAGAACAATTTAAAAAAATGCTTATATATTTCGTATTTGCTAATAACCTACTAAAATTATTTAAAAAACAATTTATTGAAACGTACGCAAATAATTTATATAGAACAATAAAATTTGCATATCATGAATTTAATTTAAAAATAATTATGCAAGTACTTTATCTAAATATACGAGGAAGATTTAAATAAATATAAATATACTACACAACAATTAAAGTTACTAACAATTTTATGTAAAACCCTAATATATAAATCGTGTTGTTATTTTTAATAATTCTAAAATAATGTCCAATAAGAACAAGAAGTTTGAGTGATAAAAAAAAGCTTCAGATTTAAAATATTATTAAAATTAAATGAAATTTCCAAAACTTGTAGATAAATAGATAAAAGAACAAAAGATAATCGTTTCAAGAAACAGATTAAATCTTATCTTAAAAAAATTTATTACATAATGAAGAAAGGACATAAAAACAATTAAAAAAAATTTTTAAACACTATATAAGCATTTTAATTTATTTCCAAAAGAACAAAATTAAATAAAATGCTAAATATCATATAAGCATTTTTAAAAAACAAACTGCATCCCCATAATTTCAAATATTTTTTAGATTTTCATTTTAAATTCCACATGTGGTTTCATCGTAAATGATAAAACCGTCCTGATTGTAAACTTTTATTTCCGAAACAACTACATTTTAACATTGAAAACTAATTTAAAACGCATGTAAGTAAGTTTAATAATATAATGAGTACCTAAGATATGAAAGTCTTAAAGCAGTCTGAACAGAGATCATAAAATGACGTAAGGTAACTAAAACTATCTAAATAATGACGTTAATAATTAAAATGAGAAAAATTTATATATCAAATTACCATTATCAAATTCTGTATGTTTATTTAATAGTTTATTAGTATATGTGCTTTTAACAATATGAACGTGCTGTAAAAACTGAGTTACATTTTTTAAGACTGATCTGTTAAATTTTCGGCTCATTTATAAAATTAAAAACTAATATCATAATTCAAAAATAAAATATGTTTTGCAAACAGATTTTTCAGGATGATTTAGTTTTATAAGTTCCTTAAATCTTGTATGGAAACTTCTGTTGGTCATCTTTATATAAAAACAAGTATTATAATTTAACGAATAAACGCCTATTTGACAATTCTGAGGCATTAAGTATTTATTATTCTTAGTTGAAACGAACATATTTTTATTATTAAAACAAATATTTATATTACATATTTTAAATAAATATGGTATTTGATTACTAAAATCATTATACCCTGACTTAATTCAACATTTGTCAGGTTAATACTGTTTGCTCTCTGTTTATTCAAAACTCGTTTCTTTATTTGATTATCTTTATAACCGTTCGACAACACCAAACCTCTGATAATGTTCATTTCTTCAACAAGATCATTTATAGCTCTATGAAATAACGAGCAAAATATAGGAAATTTATGAACATTTGGATGATTTGAATTATAGGATATTAGATTATCTAAATTTTATATCTAATCTTATTAACTTCATGATGTAAAGCCACATCCAAAAAAGGGATCATATTATTGGACGAACATTCAAGAGTAAACTGTACATTCGGATTGAAAGAATAAAAATAATCCTTAATTAATAAAGCATCAGTCTCTTTCCCTTTAATAATACACAGAATGTCGCCGACATATCTTTTATCAAGTCAAATTTTTGAAATAAGTGGGTGGTTTAAATCAAATATTAAATCTTCCAACTTTTTCAGAAAAAAATCCGCTAACAACTGAGATAGACATGATTCCATCGGCAAACCCTTCATCTGTCTATATAGCTTCTTATTGAATAAAAAGAAATGTTGATTCAAACATACTGTCATCAAATTACAAAGAAATTCGACTACTTAAGGAAACAAATTTGAAGAGACTAGTAGTTGATTGACTATAGCTAATACTTCAATTATAGGGACCGATGGAAAACGATTCTTCACATAAAAAAAGAAATGGAATCGTTCCCATTTATAAGAAATGATTGGAATTCTGTAGTTACCTCTAAAAAGTTTAAGTTATCTCGAAGGCTTTTACTTAATTATTCAGAAATGTCAAATGTTAAATAACTGACATACCTCACAATAGGTCTCATTGGTATTTTGAGATTATTAATATCGAAATTATGTGAATAGATCCGTGAATATGAATAGATCCGAATTTGTGCAATTTAGGCAAACAGTGTAGTAAAGGTGTTGTAAAACTGTAGTGAATTTTACACTTAATGTCTTTAAATTTGTTCGGTAAATTTTAAAAGCGTTTTTATTTCAAACCATAAACTTTTACTTTCGCTTAGCAACAGATTGTATTGGGTTGTAAATAAAATACAAATTAATTTTTATACATATTTATTTTACAAAAAATATTACATAATTTAATATTAAATGTCAAATGTTGAAGAATTGACAAACCTCACAATAGGTCTCATTGGTATTTTTAGATTATTAATATCTAAATTCTGTGTAGATCCTAATTTGTGCAATTTAGGCAAACAGTATAGTAAAGGTGTTGTATAACTGTTGTTAATTGTAAACTTAATGTCTTTATATTTATTTGGTATATATTTAATATATTTAAACAAAGTTTTTATTTCAAGTGTAAACTTTTACCAGGGTCAACAGTTTAATTAACAAAATTTCCTATCTAAGAAGTCTTCAATCTAATATACATATTCTCTTTTTAATATGATTACACAATTTCCATTATCAGCCTTGGTTATCGTTAAACCATTATGTCTTCAAATACCTTTAATATCCGAGAAAATATTAGTAGTAGCCGACCGCCGATTCTACCCTCGCCAACAAATCGGCCCAGCCGCCTGGACGGACTCTGCCTTATCTCTCTCTTTAATCTTATTCTTCATGCACTCATTTCTGGAGGTGCTATGCTAATGACGAGCTATGTGATGCTATGCTAATGGCTTTTATGAATCTAATAAATTATTGATGCATGTTTTTTGTCTAATTATTTTGGTATACTTTTTCATGTATATTTTCGTATATTGTCACCGTAAATGTAAATAATCATTATAACACTACTCAGCACCAATTCGTCGCTTATGTTTTCGTATTCGTATTTTCACTGGAGAACATTGTCACTGGAGAACGCAGTCATTTTTGGAGAACATATGCTAATGACGCGCTATGTGATGCATTGCTAATGACTTAAAAAATCTAATAAACTCTTGATATACGTTTTTCGTCTAAATGTTTTTGTGTACGTTTTATAAGTTTCGTATATTTTCGTATATGGTCGAAGTAAATGTAAGTAATCATTATAACAGGGGTCGACATAACATTTTTAAGTTTCATTATTTTTTTAACCCGTGCTTCTGCTTAGATAATTATATTATGTACCAAAGTTGTTCGATCGCGAAGCACTTCTAAAAAAATGATTGCATGTTTCATAGCAAAATCTAGTCATGTTG